>JAPYZK010004480.1:0-13550 GCA_030522785.1 Platygaster equestris
GAAGTTGCGGAACGAGCAGGTATCAAAGATTATACTATCAGTGTAAAGAAGCTTTGAATCAATGACGCATGACACAACAGAATCGCTCCCTAAATTTCTTTGAGAGTGAAAATCCACTCATTCTGATACTTCGTGAGTGTTACTTCACTCTAAAACACATAGTGGAATTTGAATAATTTTGTTGCGTGAAATTTCATTCTACAAAGAGTGGAATTTCACTCATTTTGAGTGGACTAGAGACTCAATCTTGATTTGCATAATTTTTCCTCAAATTGAGTGAATCTTCACTCGACAAAATTTAGGGTATGTGAGAATTTTAGTATGTATCATATTTAATGAATTTTAGTATGTATCATATTTAATCGAATTCTGCCAAAGTCTTCAAAGGTTTTTGGACATTTTTGATGATTTTATTAGGGTGACCATTTGACACATTGTCGAAAAAATAGTACAATTTTATAGGTACAAAATTTTTTTACCTTCATGAAATTTTGGAAGTTGTCGATTGGAGTTTCTTTTAGAGTTAACATTTCGGAGTTATATGAAATTGAATATTAAAGTTCGAAGTTAAATGTATACCTATAGGACGAAAAGGTAAAAAATAGGACAATAATATTAAAATAGTACGTCTGGTCGCTCTATGATTGTTGGACAACATAGTTACACAAAAAACTCAGGTTAGGTTGTTTTGAAACCATCGTACCATCGTATTGGAGTTTTCAACAGTTCTTTATATATTCAATCAATATTCAAAAATTTGGTCTACTTATTGCAACTTTTTCGACTTCAATACGCTAAACTTTTCAATCACAAGATAAATTCCCTACATTTCCTAAAACTATATACCAAGTATACACTTAAATAAAACTCTTCCATCGTCTCCATTTTCCATCGCAATGCATATCCCAATAGATCCTACACTTTCCCCCTGACGAATCTAATCATTCATCACTAATCTAGATTTTCCAAAACACCACACTTTTCCTCAAACTTTCCCCAACTGGCTAACGTGTTAGATGAATCGAATGTAAAGAACAGGTCAATCTCCCGATCGCAGCATCTTCTATGTTCTATGAGCGCACCAAGTCTTGCCTTCCCCTCTTCCCCTCCCCCCCACAACCTCCTCTTTATCGTGCAAAGTCCTTTCGCAAAACCCATCCATACTCTTCTCTTCGCCTTCTTTCTTTAACCTGGAGGTGCTAGCGCGCACGTGCGCAACACTGCAAGACCAACAAGATAAAAAAGGAAGAAAAGTGGTCCAGAACTGGTTTGCGTCCGAAGCCGCTCATCTACGCACACGTGCGCGCTTGGTCGCGCACGTAAATGTGCATTTGTAATTTACAATATTTGCATCCGATGCAGCGTCACGGTAGCTTTCAAAATTGTGTGCGAAAGTATTGGAATACTTTTTTGGAGTGTTATATTATCTTATATTTGATAAATTATTCATGATGATCATGAGAATAATTTATTTAGGAGTAAAATACGAAGCATAGAAAACATGTGTTCCTGTAGACGTTTTTTCTGACCTTTGGATTAAGTGCAATTAATTTGGGAGTAACGAAATGAACAAAAATATTGAAAATAACGGAACAAAGAATTGCAAAATGAAAAATTAAAATATTTCAATGAGAATGATAGTAATAGTTCGCATATGAAAATCATGTTTACTTAAAGATAATAATTTCTATCCCAACACTTTCGTCTTCGTGAAATTAATCTGTTTGATACATAAATTAATTTTAGTTGTGCGAAAACTGAAGGTGTGTTTCATCGTAACAGACATTTTATTAACGTCAACAAAACATTTGGTACAGTCAAACAAAAATTCATGATCGTAAGATTCGAAATTTGTTATATTGTAACAAAAGTTTGTTTACGAAGACAAAGTTTCTTATTACACTGAAACTCATTCATTTTATGAGGAATTATAAACTTCCAGTTAATTCTACGGAAAGTTTCACTTGAGTCAACCAAATTCGATCAACAACAAAATGTAGTTTCATGGATCGAAAATTTGGTTGCCAGAATGTTTACCAAATTTTCATCCATCAAACGAAACCACCTTTTGTTTAGACTGGTAACGGAAAAATGAACAATTGAAATTTTCTAGCCGTAAGATTTTCAATTTTTGAATTAGCTGGTGAATGAAAAAACGAATCGATACATCGATTAATCGATCTACTGACTCGAAGAAAATTCCACCAACTTGATCATAACCTCAAAAATTCTCCTATTACTCCATTTACAATAAATTACAACATCAAAATGAACAAAACAACAATAAATGAAGGACTTGAATGTATTGATTAAAATCAATTAAATTGACAGAAATACAAACCAAAAAGGAAAATATTCAAAATGATATGAAAATTTCATCATAATTAAGAAAATACGAAAAAAATGTAATAAAATTATAATGTAGATAATTTCAGGAACTGGCCATAAAAGACGTGACGCCTTTTTCCAGATTTTTGCTTATTTCTCAAGCATTCGATAATTTTCAAAATTCTTCCCATTCATTCTTGTTTTATCGCAAGAATATCGATGATCATCCATTCGCTCCTTATTAACCAAAACAAGGATCTACTTATGTTTGATTTGCAAAGATTTGCAAATAAAGATGAAGCGGATTGAAATGCCAACGACTTCATTATTACGATGTGCATATAGAAGATTGTATTACAGCCAGCAGAGATAACGGTCCAACGCAACGCATATTATAGCGAAAGCCTAATGATGTTCTCGTAATTGGAAACATTTTTTTCGCTAATCCTTTCCCTCCGACGGTGCTAAATTGCTTATTTAAAAAACAGGAACTGTAACAGCCCGCTTTTTTCTCATCTCGGTTTCTTTTGAAGTATAAATATACTGAGAAATTCGTTTCGTGACGTAATTTATGCAGCGGAATGGTAGTTTGCGAAATTTTTGGTGACGATACGAACTTTTTAGTGTTTTTATCAAATTTTTAGTGAATTTCACTGAACTTGAATTACTCCAATCGACAGTTCATAAAGTAATATAATATTACTGTATTTCAAGAGTCTGCATTAAAAGTTTACCGTATTTTAAGTACTTAAACCGAGCGTTCACTGTATTCGAAGCAATTGTATTAAAAGTTCACTGTATTATAAGGATTTGAATTCAGTCAACTGTATTTTAAATATTTGAATTGAAGGTTGACTGTAATTAAGGGACTCAAATTTTATTTGAATTGAAGGTTGACTGTAATTAAGGGACTCAAATTTTAGAGTCCTTTAAATATATTGCGACGAAATTGGAATTCGAAATTATTATTGTGAATGTAATATCTGATCGGTCGTTTTTATTTTTGCAACTTGAAATTTTTCGAACAAATGGATTTATCTACCTAACAATTCTACAGTTCCTTTCTTCACGATGAAAAAGAGTTAATATTAGCGACTTCAATCAAATTAACAGTTATTGTTAATTACTGGCTTAATCGAGCTAATAACCTAACTTGTCGTATGTGAAGGAATTATATCGAGACTTCACTGTATTTGGAGGACTCGAATCGAAAATGCCCTTTTTCATACAAATTACTCTCAGTAATTCACCTGTGGCAATAATTTGAGCACGTAGAAAAATGTTTTCTTCTGCTATAATTATGATATTCTCATACCGCGGTATCTGAAAGTCTATATTCTTTTCCCCATTACGTATGAAAACTAACCAACCCACCCTAACATAGTATTTTCCCCTCATACTCCATAATGAAAAAAATCGCATCGATCGGAAAATGCACAAGATTGTTTCAATCTTTCGAATGACCCTCAATCATCCAAACACGATTCCAATAAGAAACTCGGGTACCAAGTCGGGACCTGGCATTTTTCCAGGCAATTGCGAGCAACCCCAACGCGACCTCTCCAACTGGACGGATGAAAAAAGAGCCCTATCGGGGATACGGCTAGCAGTGCGATTAATTTGGCGACTCTCGGGGCAAAGCAATAAACTTTTACTCCAGTTTCAAACGGGGAACCGGTTTCTCCTTTCGTCCTCCTCCGGGGACCCGAGTCTTTCCTTGTCGATCGCGAGTTCCTTCGGCCGTCTCTTTTTACGACCCAAAACCGGTACCGCTTTTGGTCTCGTTTTGTGCCTCTTGGAGAGAGTCTCCAGCGAGGCTGCTGCGTGGCTTCGAAAACAACGCGCCAACGGGTTTCAACGAACGGGTCGCCTGCAGCTTGACCAACACAATTCGAGAGAGCAAAACAGAGAACCGCGTAGTAATTACGGACGGTGGGGGGTCTGTATCGCGAATTGGAACTGTTTCGGTCAACAGTTTAGTCTAGTCTTATTTCATAATTAATTAGAATCACTGATAAAGTTGAAAGAATTCTGACCCAGTTGCAGAAATGTGCAAACCTTACCCCCAAAAGACTCACACTCTATTTCAAGAGACACGAACGTAGTCACACTGGCGAAGAACCGTAACAATATTGAATTCACATCAATGAAATCGTATTAGTACAAAATGTGCAAACCTAACCTTCAAAAAGTTTACTTAATCTTAAGAGACATGAACGTCATCACACCGGTGAAAAACCGTACCCATGAAAAATGTGCAAACATAACCTTTAAAAGACTCACTCCACTTCAAGAGACATGAACGTATTCACAGTGGCGAAAAACCATACCAGTGTTGAATTGACATCAATAAAGTCATGTCAGTACTCACATTGTCATAACATTCTATAAGTACACAGTTTCCAAAGTAAAATTTTGGTCATCACACTGCGGGAAAACCGTATTAGGGAAAAAAATGGAAATCTAACCTCAAAAAGACTGACTACACTTCAAGAGACATGAAAGTACTCACACTGGTGAAAAACTGTACCTGCCTTGAATTCACATTAATGAAATCGTATTAGTACAAAATGTGCAAACTTAACCTTCAAAAGATTTACTCCATCTTAAGAGACGTAAACGTACTCACACCGGCCAAAAACCGTACCAGTGAAAAATCTGAAAACATAACCTCCAAAAGACTCACTTCACTTCAAGAGACATAAACGTATTCACACTGGCGAAAAACCATACCAGTGTTGAATTGACATAAATAATCATGTCAGTACTTGCACTGTCAGAACATTCGATAAGTATGAAGTTTCCTCAGTTCAATTTTGGTTTTTACACTTGCAAAAAACCGCATCAGTGCGGAATATGCAAACTTAACCTTTGAAAGATTCCATCATTTCATCTGGAGAGACATTAACGTACTCACAATGGCAAAAAACCGTACCAGTGTTGAATTGACATCAATAAAGTCATGTCAGTACTCACATTGTCAGAACATTCTGAAAGTACACAGTTTCCATTGTAAAATTTTGGTTATCACACTGTGGAAAAACCGTATTAGTGAAAAATATGGAAACCTAACCTCCGAAAGACTCATTACGCTTCAAGAGACATAAACTACTCACACTGGCGAAAAACCGTATTGGTGTCGAATAAACATCAATCAATTCACGTCAATTCTTGAATTGTCAGAACATTCTCACAGTATATAGTTTCTAAAGTTCAATTTCAGTCTATAAATGGGCAAAAAATCGTATCCGTGCAAAATGTGCAAACCTAACCTCCAAAAGACTCACTACTTCAAGAGACATGAACGTATTCACACTGGCGAAAAACCGTATTAGTGTTGAGATGACGTTTTTGGAGGGGAAAATGACCTTAACTGAACCTAACCTAACCTGGAAAAATCTATCGACTCTGAAGTTTTGGAAGGAAATTCCCCTGATACCCCCCCCCCCACCCCCTGTGGATCACCCCATCACTCAACGACATTACAAAAATGTAGACGTGTTCGTCTTTGACTAGTTAATTTGAAAAAAATTGACTCATCCAACACTCTAGTCTTTCATTCAAGTTCATCCATATTTACTGATGCCATTGTCATTACTACATTTTAAAAAATCAACGAGTTGTCCTCAACTTCGTATCACGTACGCCACCCGTACATTCCAACATACATAATGGCATAATTTTTCACTGAATATTTAATTATTTTTCCCAGCGTCCACTCGAATGACAAACTATCAATTTTCACCCGAGCATGCATTCTTTCGACGTGACTTGATGGAAACTCTCCCACACTGACAGATAGTTTTCGGCAAAATATCGATTTATCTCACGAGATGTCAAACCCTTTGAATGAAAAATCGTTTTTCCATCCCTGAGAAAAACCTCAAATCATCGTGAAATTAGAAAAAAAATCCACAAATTTGTAAAATGTATGAAAAATGATTTTCGAACTTTGATGACCGCAAAAAAAAGTGGATTTTACAAATGTTGTAAATTTTTCCCCCTTGAATGTGCTTTGAAAACAAGCTTGAATTCTGCATGAATATAAGTTTCGTGAATAATAGTACAAATTTTAAAAAGTTCTTTCGTACTAAAATTGTACGTATATTCTCATGTCATAAATGGCAATAAGTCGTCTCAAGAAATCGACATTGTTCAATGATCCGATTCTGAGTTGTCACTGGGAATATGCATAAATATCGAGGGACAAGTGCAGAAGTATTTCAAGGATTGCATCTGGAAAATGCGTGCGTTAATGGCCACGGCTCGCATGAGAAATCGCATACGAAATTACGTCGATAGCCTAGAATTCGAGTTTTTTCTAGCTTCGGCATGAATGAAAAGCACCTGTTATTCCACAGGGTTTTTCCATTTCCAGCGAGTTTCCTGCGTGTAGCTCGGTAACGAATTACGTAATCGCTTCGGGATTATAGGGATATATCTGTGATTTTCAGTTATCCAGGAGATTGATGAAACTTCGTACATCGCGCAATAATTGAGGATGTATGAAATAAATTGAAGGGCTGAAGATAGAGAAGAATAAATTTTGATAAGATCCATTTAAGGGGAAATTTGTAGGAAAAATGAACTTTGCTGGGATGGTGGTTAGACCATTTGGATCAGCCCTTCAAATCCTATAAAAAACCTTATAAGATGGATACGAATTTGCCTGATTTATGGGACTTGAAAATTTATTCATAGAATTGAATGGTGATTCATGGGGTATTAAGGGAACTTGACAGGATTTAATGGTAATTCATGGGATTTCACCGAGTTTTTATGGGAAACAAGGTCAAAGTTGCTAAATCAGCCGGAGGGGCGAGGGGGGGAGGGGGGGGGGCGATCGAGTTTTTTATTAATATATAGAGATAGAAGAATGTTATTTTTAAAATGATGCTTATTTTCACAACAATTCAATAGAATGTTACGATATAAAAAAGCATAGAATTACAAAAAAGTCACAGTGTAAGGAAAAAAGTAGTCAGTGGTTTTTTATTGAAAAACTTTTAATTAAAGTTTCTTACCCGCGTCCTGCGCTCGCGAGACGCGGTAACGCCGACGACCAGTTTTGAAAAAAAAGTCAAGGATGCTGCAGCATCGCGCGGGAGAGTCTGCGATTGGCTCGCGAATTCCTGAACCCGAGTTGCAAACCTTCGGAGTCAAGGTTCGCGCTGAAATAATCGCCCTTTCTTTGAACGCGTTCTAAGGTAAACGTCGACGGTAGAACGATTTTCAAAACAAAAACAAAAATAGCAACATAACAAAAAACCGAAAGTAATGCTACATCTGGTAGACTAACAAAAGTTCAAAAAGTACTTAATTTTTTAAAAATGTAGGGCATTCTGAAGCAGTTGAATGGTTGATTTTCTTAATGACTGTTTTCGCCTTCATTTAGTCATCAGTTTAATTGGTGAATTTCTAAATAATTCTTATTTTCAGGCACTTTAAACAGATATTCAGTACAAGTAGCAGTAATGACGCTCGAAATAATGTGTTCAAAACATAATGACGGAAATTTTTTTACTGACCCACGCAAGGATTTTCAGAGAGGTTTCCCAGGGAAAAAACTCATCTGAAGAATGACTCTGAATAAAACGAGAATGGTGAAAAGTAGTCTCACTTCGACGTTTACTCTGTGAGTGACTTGGAAATTCATTACTACACTTCAGATTTTTTGTTTTTTTTTTAGTTATGAGCAATTTCGGGAAAAGAAAGTAGTGACTTCTATTCAGTTGCGATAGCGTGAAATTAATTTCAGATTAATTAAGACAATAGCGTTGATGACTCGCCCAAAATTGATTGATGAATTTTATAACGTTTTTTTGAGAAAATTTCAAATCTCTACGAATATCTGACGTGAAATTCCTCAGTTTTTGTTTTCAATTGATAGATCGATTAATCGATGTATCGATAAGTCCTTTCATTCACACCATCTTTAGAATTTAAAATTCTTTATTTTGTTCATACGTGATTTTAATGGTATGGTACTATGAAGATAAGATTTTTTTTCATTTACAGGTTGGAATCAAGCTAACATCATTTGTTTTTCATCGATAGATCGATTAATCGATGTATTGACCCGTTTTTTCATTCACCAACTATCTTGCAAATTAAAAATTCTACGGCGGGAAAATTCGAACTTTTCACTTTTCCATTACTACGTTACTTTTCATGAATTTATCTGGCCTACACGGAATTTATTCGAGGTTACGTGATTTTCATCGGTGAAAAATTGCTTTCGAAAAGTAAAATCAACCCTCAAAGTAGGAGGTGACAATTTTGAAAATACTAGTTCTATTTTTTAGCTCCTATTTCACGTTTCGAACTATACTTTATTGTATTGGAAACCAAAAAAGGGGCACCTACTCAAGAATTCCAAGAATCCTTTTTTTGGGCACTACAAAAACGGATTTTATAGATGCCTGTGTTTCTTAGGTTATAAACGATTCCCGCAAAAAGCAAAAACCCATAAAAACCGCGTTTACACCGCGTCGACTCCATACGATCCTAACTCTTTACGATCTATGGATCAGGAACGATCATAGCACGTAATCACTCATGTATATATGGCCCCGTGCAAAAAGGAAAGAGAGAAAGGAGAGTCGCCCGGATTTTTGCAGGAAATATCTCCTTTGTTCTTGCAGCGCACGAGGTGGTAGCGCCGCGTGTTCGGGCCCGCGCGAGAACCAGTTCCCTTGATAAAAGACGCGGGAGATTGCGGGCACTTCGATTGGCCAGGCCCTAAGTGGAAGGAACGTACGCGGCGCAAAAGCATTGTTGGCGCGAAACTCTAATGCACGAAGGCGTTGATCCGTCTTTATCGGGCTCGTAAAAAATCACGCATCGAGCCTTATCCATTCCCGTCATTCGATCTTGGCAACACACTCGCTCAAAAACACGGTGCACACTATAAAACGTTCAGACTCTATCTTAAATGTTGAGGGGAACATCTATGAACTTTTTTTGCAATGCGGACTGGAAAGATTTTTTTTCTGAGAGGACATGGATATTTTTCGGGATTTTTTTGAAATAAGTTGTATCATTTTTCCATTTTTTACAATCGGGAAGGTGTGATTTCCAGTCATTAGACAAAATTGTGATTTTGGACCGCCAAAGCCAATCAAAAATCGCCAAAATGGCTAGGAACCGCCAATACTGGCAGTTTTGGTGACACTGTGCAACAAAGTTTAGGTTTTTTTCTAGTTTTGGAAAACGAACACACAAAAAATATAAAATATGACCCCAAACACCGATTGATCTATATCAAAGGGTTTTGAAAACTTATGATACGAGGAACAAGGTATGTTCTTATAAAAGACGCGTTTTCGCGCATCTATGCTAAAAACCGATCGCCGCCATATTGAATGTGACAAACGTGTGTCTTATATACATACGAAAAATCCAAGATGACGGCAGTTGGTTTCCCCCCACCACGCCACCCACCTGCGCAAGAACAAACCTTGTTTCTTATATCATAATTCGTGATCAAAATGCATCTACGTCACTTTTCGTCCGATTTTCGAAAAACAAAAATGTTTCTGAATCTACTGGATTCAATAAATTCATTTTCAATTCAAAAATCCTTACAAATTGTACAAAATGACCGCCATGATAACCTAAGAAATGTATCACTACATAGAACAGTACCTATAATAGAAAAAAAAATCCGAAAAGTGAACGGAAAAAGTAATGTAAACAACAAAGGGAATGATTGTGAAATGCAGATGTTACGAGTTGCAACCGCGGGTACAATGCCACGATATGACGTCGCGGTTTTGAGACAATGCGGCTCGGTACTTATCGGCGAGATTTATGATTATTGTATTTCGCTGACATATTAAAAATGTCAGAGAGCGAAATATCGTTGCGCGAGATAAATAGATCGGGACAAGGCTTTGATTGTGTCACGTTTTGTGCGTCGAACGTTTTTGTTCGCGGAGAATACTGCCTTTTTATTGCCTGGGGGCATAAAACAGTGTTTTTGTTGCGCTTTTGTAGGGAGAAAACAAACGTTTTTCGCGCTATCGGCGGATGGAATACAATATGCATTGCGTAAAACAGAATTTTCAAAAGTTTTTAAATGCTCACTCAGTATAAAAGATGATGCGTAATGCAAGACGATGACCTGAATCATTTGTTTTCGAGATTTGAAACACTACGAAAAAATTATCTGACATTAAAAAAAATCTCTGCTCAGGTCACTTTAGGTAAACTTGAAGAAATAATTTGCGTACTCGCCAGTAATGAGTTCATGCATGGGTCATTAATTCCGAAACCCTTTTCAACACAACCGCGCTTTCTGAAAAGATAGTTCTCACGACTCCCCGCATTCAGTCACCGTGAAATAAGGTAAACGCAGCTTTGTGGTGGTGCGCATTAATAGATCGGCAAAATGCAACACGTGGAAAAAAGGCGTTTTTTTCGGGTGTACGTGCGGATTTTTTTCTCTTGCGAGTTTATTGAATTATGGCTTTCGCGGGTTTAAGAGGTGAATTCAAGATACTAACCCTGAAAAAACATTCGACACCGAGAGAAATTTCCTGTTTCAGTAAGAGGAAAATATTTGTCAAATTTAGGCTTGGAATAAATTTTATTTCTACCATGAAAATTTCATTATTTGATTCAATTACAATTTACATTTCAACAAATCGTCTATTTTGCCAATTTCAACCATTTCACGCTACTAAAACTGACTGAAACGCGATACTGAAAATGTCTTCTTAAACACTGGGGAAGTTGAGAGTGTTCAGAAATTTTCTGTTCAGTCTCTAGACAGTATGTTCCCTTAGGAATTCTGTATACTGTCATTTAGTAAACGCATAATAAAAATGAAACTCATTTTCCAAATCCATTTAGAATTTGGTTAATCATACATAAATGAGGGATCTTGATTGATATGTACACGAAGTTCGCAAAAAAAAATTTTTTACATTATTCACAATCGCAAATAGTAATAAAATTGTAACTATAAAGTAATAATTCGAATGCAAAATCGAGTGAGATATTTTTTTGTTATATCTTATTATAGGGATATTGATAAAAATTGTTATGAAATTCACCAATAATTTTCCCAAATCGTTTACAGTGTCGATCGGTAATGTAAATCAGTAAATACATTGTAATTAATGCCTTCACCTATCGATACATCGATTCTGTATTTCGGGTATATCTATACATTTATATTATGATATATCAATATATTCTCGATATATCGGAATATTTTCGATACATCGATAAATTGTCGATACATTGATACCTTGCGATATATCGATAGGTGAAGGCATTAATGAAACATCATACTGTACAATCCGAAAAGAATATGTCTGGTTCTTAGTTTAGATTAGTATCGAATTTTCAGCACTGACGCTAATGGAAAACAATCGATACATATCGATAATAAAGACCAGGCATATATATTTTGACGCCGACTGTACGAACTTAAGATTCTCTTATTTCTCTCTGATTCGAATAATTCCATCCCCATCTTCAATTAATCCGTATGAACACTTGTAATCTCTGCGACAAAAAAAGGGCTTCCAAGTTACAACAACACGTATGAGCTCATATCGCGGAAAAATTATCATAAGCTCGGCGCTGGTCATGTGAACGTGATAAAGAGGAGCTATTCCGGTAGCGACTTCCGGTTGGAACTTCCGTTCGCCATCCTCTAGGGCACGCATCCATTCAGCCGTCGTCCTATCTCGCGGCTTTTGCCATTCCTCCCGATGGAGTCACGCTCGCTGCGCCACGTGGGACCCGGCGCTTCACGCGTGCTTTAATAACCCCCTCGTACTTTTAATAATACATGTATACACGGCGCGTACGCTAATTACCATCGGGGATGACCTACGCAAGACTTGATTTCCCTTTTTTTTGTATAATGGGTCGATACCGTTGACATTCTGAGGTTTCGGAATTCTAACCTCCAAGATCAATGTTGGAGCATGAGGAGGGGTTTAGAAAATCGATAATTAAAAGTTTTGATATTTTTGACTGAATTATTAGAAATCAATGATACTCTGACACAGTTGATTTCGAGAATAGAACAAATTGCATAGTCGTTGCAAATTTCGAAATTTCGAGTTTGGAAATTCACAGCCGTAGGAGAATGGCCGAAAATACCTTTTAAACATTTTAAAGAATACGTCATTCTTCGACGAAGAAAATTAAAATTCACTCAATAATAAAACTATTTTGATGGAATGCATTTTCCGTCAATATTAATCTTTTCTCCACATCTATTGGGTGTATGCATTGAAAACCGAACTTTTACAACAGATGGCCCCACTAACATGCGCTGTAGCACTCTAATGACATATATGTCATTTTGAAGTACCATCGGTTAGCTGTCAAAGCCACAAAGACAATTTGCTAACATTGTGTGTTCATAAGTTTTTTACCCTCATAAAGAACTTCGACAATTGGCAAAAGAAAACAGCATTTGCGGAAAGTATTGTTGGGATACTTTTTTGCCAAAAAAACTTTTGCCGAAAGTCATCGTTTGTTGGTGGATGTTTATGGCGACGATGCTCTATCCAGAACACAGTGTTTTGAGTGGTTTAAACGCTCCGAAAGTGGCGATTTCGACATCAAGGACAAATAGCGCCCTGGTCAAGAGAAAAAATTTGAAGACGAAGAATTAGAGACTTTCCTCAATTAAGACTCGTGCCAAACGCAAGATGAGCTCGCCAAAGCACTAGGCGTGACACAGGCAACCATTTCCGGGCGTTTGAAAGCGTTAGGGTTCATCCAGAAGGTAGAAAATTGGGTGCCACACGAACTGAATCTAAGAGATGTCGAAAGGCGATTTTGCATGTCTGAAATGCTCCTCGAACGCTACAAAAGAGAGTCGTTTTTGCATCGAATTATTACTGGCGACGAAAAATGGATACATTATGATAACCCGAAGCGCAAGAAATCGTATGTGAAGCCCGGCCAACTAACATCGATGTCAAAGCCGAATATACACGGTTCTAAGGTAATGCTTAGTATTTGGTGGGATCAGAAGGGACCGATCCACTACGAGTTGCTGAAATCAGGTCAAACCATTACGGGAAAGCTTTACCGACAACAATTAATTCGTTTGAAGCGAGCATTGACAGAAAAACGGCCGGAATATGCGACCAGGCACGAATCTGTAATTTTCCATCATGACAATGCTCGACCACACGTTGCTGTACCGGTCAAAAATTACCTGGAGAATAGTGGCTAAGAAGTTTTAC
>JAPYZK010004481.1:0-12135 GCA_030522785.1 Platygaster equestris
TTTTCGTAACGTGAAAAAAATCCACGTTACATTTATCAGTGAGAGTTCGTGGAATGAATCAAAGGGACAGACACGATTTTCATGTGCTGGTGAAATTATGTTAAATTATCTTCTCTCTAACCTCAAAATTGGTACTTGGAATGTATTTTTCAGCTATCACGAAGAAAAGTATCGCGTTGAGCACTCGATTTTTGACTATTTCATTTTATTGAAGATTTGGTAGCCATACGAAATTACTACCTGTCAGTAGTATTTTGTCGTGAGGGAACAGTTGTAAAGAAATTCACTCTCCGTAAAACGAAATGTTTCAAATGAAATAAGGTAAACATGGAGAAATCTTGTTTCGTTCAACAAAATTGTTGTCATTCAAAAATTTATTTATACGTAGAATATATACGTTGCATATTGTATATATTCGGGACTGAACAATTCGATACTCGAGCACGGATACGAGCTCGGATGCCCCAGGCGTTTTCGTGACCTTTGCATATGTATGGTCTGAATATCGTTCGTTAACAACGAAGTTCATGCAAAATCGTCTGATTCGACGTACTTGTATGGTACAATCTTTTGAAAAACATTTCAAAACTGACGGTGTTCCGTTGTTCCATCGAAAAAAATCGATGTTTCGAACTCTTTACAGTTTAAAGGCCATTCAAGTATTACGTCATCAATTTTTCACCATTTTTGACACACCCCCCCCCAACCTTCGTCATCAATCGTCATCATCCGGTCAACCCCCCGTTTGATAATGTCATCATAATTTTCTAATCAGGTCAAAAAATTGCGATAAAAGTGTTGCATTTATAAAAGTCAAAAACATCAGTAAGTCAAAAACAAATCATCAACATTCATTTTTATGCAAATAAAGACAAAAGATTAGTATTTTCCTAGGAATTTTTTTTTAATTTTGGGATAAACTAATGGAATTAAAAACATCAAATAAAAAAAACAACTCCGCGAAAATTGTAAACGAAGAAAAGTGCATTTTTTTGAAAATTCAAAATCTGCCTTGTTTGACCGAAAAAAGAAAATGATGACGTGATCATCAGCGGAACCCCCTTCCCCCCACGTCATCAACCGTCGTCATTTGCCATACCCCCCCTCTCTTTGTGATGACGCAATACTTGAATGGCCCCTTATATAAACATTATGTGAACAGTTTCGTTAGCACGGTCACTCGGAGCATAAATTAACAGTTGATACTGCTGTTGATCTTTCGATTCTCTTTGGAACCCTCTTCAGGATTTTTGCACGTGTTTTGTGACGGTTAACAACGAAAAGCGTGCAAAAAATCCTGAAGAGGGTTCTAAAGAGAACCGAAAGCATGATCAACAACAGTAGCAACTGTTAATTTTTGCTCCGAGAGTGAACCAACCTCAAATCTCATGTAAACAGCTTGCGCGAAAATGCCTGACTTATTTACCAGATGTTCACATAAAACCTTTACGTAAATTTCACGCGAACATGTGCATATAACACTGTTTGCAAAGCGTGTACGTAAAAATGTCTTCTAGGGTGATGTATGCAAATTTCTGAATCGAATTCGATGAGTACGACGAGCACATTCCTTAATAGTCCCGAAGGTACATTTTATCCAAATATTTCAGAAAGATTCAAATTTCCAGAGAAGAGTCTCAAACGTACTTTTGATATTCTAGAATATTTCAGAAAACGTGACGTAACGCATAAGTCAACAGACTTAAATTTTGACCCTGACACAAATCAAGCAATCGAGACAATCGTTCGAATAAAGATATTTCATGGTACAACGCCTCGAATCGATAAAATGATTAATTCGTTCGGGGGTAAGAATCCACTGATGGGCCATTTCACCCCCGAACAATACTTGAATTGCCTGCAGGAGTTTCCTAGAATAGAATATATATCTTCTTCTCCTATTTCCGGAATCAATATGTTCCGTAATCGAAACTTGGTAACCAGTAATTTTTGGGAATTAAGATATCGTAAAACATTTTCGCCAAGTTTTTAAGAATCTTTCGAAATTCGAGAGATT
Source organism: Platygaster equestris (assembly GCA_030522785.1). NCBI lineage: Eukaryota > Metazoa > Arthropoda > Insecta > Hymenoptera > Platygastridae > Platygaster > Platygaster equestris. The sequence goes on from JAPYZK010004481.1 coordinate 2,018, forward strand.
CTGCGGAAATTTCGGTAGTATCATGGGTCCCAAATAAAAAAGATATCAGTGAGCACCTGGCACTCACGTTTGATGTGTAAACATCTTATGCACATTATGAATTAATCTTCTAGCATCTTCTAAAATTTTTTAGAACCTTCCAGAACCGTTTAGAATATTCTAGAACCATGCAGAACTTTCTCAAACTTTCTAAAACTTTTTAGAACATTTCAAAACCTTCTACAACCTTCTGGAACCTTACAGAACCTTCTAGAACTTTCTAGAATCTTTTAGAATCTTCGAGAAAAATCTAAAGTATTCATGATCCTTCTAATATCTTCTGGAAACTTTCAAAACCATTCAGAACATTCTAGAACTATTCATAAACTTTTGGAACTATTTAGAACCTTCTACAACATTTCAGAACGATTTTGTAAAACATTTCAAAACCTATATACAACTTTTGAGAAGCTTCTAGTATATTCTAGAATCTTCAACTACCTCCTAGAACATCCCAATACCTTCAAAAACTTTCTAGAACCTTTTAGAACATTTCAAAACTTTCTACAACCTTCTGGAACCTTACAGAACCTTCTAGAATTTCTTAGAACCTAACACAGAACATTTTGTAACCTTCTGCTATCTTTCGAAACCTTCCAAAACCTTTCTGACCCCTCTAAAACTATTTAGAACCTTCTACAACGCTCCTGAAAAGTCTTGTAAAACATTCCACAATCTTCATCAACTTTTCAGAACCTTCTAGAATATCATAGAATCTTTAACTACCTTCTAGAACATTCCAATACCTTCAAAAACTTTCTAGAACCTCTTTGAACGTTTCAAAACCTTCTACAACCTTCTGGAACCTTACAGAACCTTCTAGAATTTCTTAGAAACTGACTCAGAACATTTCAGAACATTCTTAAACATTCACGAACCTTCTACGATCTTCCGAAACCTTCCAGTAGCTTTCAGAACCTTCTAGAACTATTTATAACCCTTCAGGACTATTCATAACAGTCTACATAATTCCAGAACAAGCTTGTGAAACATTCCAAAACCTTCTAGAAGGGAGCTGAAGATTCTAGAATATTCTAGATGATTCTGGAAAGTTGTAGAACATTCCAGAACCTCCAAGAACTTTCTAGAATTTCTTAGAACCTTCCTAAAAATTTAAGAAACTTCTAGCGATCGACGCTATGCGTGGATCTCTGTAAGGTCGCCTTTACTCTTACGCCTTACACTTTACACGTCTTACGCGGCGCGAGCCCATACTGACCCATACCAGAGGCGAAATTAAAGATGTTTACACATCGAAAAGCTCTGGGTGTAAGTTATCGTAAGAAAAGTTAATAAAGAAGTTCCAAAACTTACGAGAGTAGGGTCGATGTGAGAAGATGACAACCTGGAATGGCGATGAGAATGCGTGGTTGCTGCGATGTTGCTGTTGTTGCTGTTGCTGCTGCTTCGTCGTCTGGCCATCGTCTAACCAGCCCAACTCGTCTTGCTTCAACATTTTTTTCCTTTCGACCTTTACTCCGACTTTCACCTTCACCTTTTCGTTGTGGCGTCCATCTGATGACAAACAAAATACGTACGATTCGATTTAAAATGATCCGCTAATTTAGAGATTCTCGAAAATTACGAAACGTGCAAACTTTTGGTGACTCTGTAAATGAGGATTGGATTCGACGTACTATGCATCGGTACCGAGCTTTTTTGCGAGAGCTCGAGTAAAGTACAAAATCGATTGATCTGACGGCCGCTTGGGGAAGAGGACAAACAAGATGAAAGCGAATGCCCCTGGTACTTATTGCCGGGAGCGAGCGCAAAAACGGGCGCCCCGATTCCGTGTCAAGAAGTGTGACGAGTTTAAAGTCAATTTCGCGCCATCGCGAAAGAAACACAAAAGAACGACGCGTTCAGAAACGTAATCGAGTTTTTCTTTTCGAGGTTCGAAAGCATTTGACTTTGTGGGTTTGCAATGCTCAATATCGTTTCTCAGCGTCGAATTGAAAGAATTGGAGGGGAATTCAGAATTCAAATTCGTCAATTGATATTCTTCCCTATTTTTTTGGATTCTTGACGAATTTCATCAAAAACATGATAAAAATTCAAAGCAAAAGGAATAGTTACGAGAAAAGCTTATTTACAGAAATGCATCCACCTGACGCTTGAAGGGTCCGCGGTCAAAAGGGGCTAACCCACTTTTCAATTTTTGAACAAAAAATTTTTATTTTTCGTCATAGACAAAATTTTTTTCTTGCAGTTCGACTAATTCTGCGTCGAAAAGCTTTCCGGTGATTTTTCGGAAAAACTCACCATTTCTGAATTAATTATGTTTAAAATTAAAAAAATTAAAATTCGACATTTTCAATCGGTTGTTATAAACAAACATATAAATATTTTCCGAATTTTCGAATTTTCTATTCATCGTTGCTTTTTGCAAGGAAAGACCTACACATCCAGATAAGTTATACATTTTTCGGTTTCAGGATTACAATTACGTATAATTTCGAAAGTATATCATACTTGGTACTTGCTATTTCAATTCATTCTCTCACATTCGGGTATCGTATTTTAAAAGTTGAATGTCTATAATTTTCAAACTTTTCTATCTTTCCTTAATGACAAAACAAGAATTTCTCCAAACAGATTAAGTCTGAGATGCAAATAGTTCGTCGAAATCACATTGTCATCGAGGAGACTGCGCTGACTTGTGTCAATGTAACAAATCGATATTGAACTCGCTGCATGCACGCGATACCGGGCGTAATATAATAGGTTTATAACGTCCGCCCACGACTTATTATCACTTACTCGGTACTCTTGTCACACTTGCATTGTATACATATATATCAGCACTGATTGGCTGCAGCGATCGATTTCGCAAATTATCGCACGATTATGTGTCAACACCAGTATTGCAGGAGTAAAGTAAATGTACCGTGTGATGTCCCGAATATTTATGGGATAAATATTCGAGCCGTACATTTTATTCTCGAACTTAAACGAATGAATTCGATTGTCAATGCAAGTTCGCCACAAAAATCCGCCACAGGATTTACGAAAACTTACTTGGGTACTATTTGTCTAAATTCGCAAGTTTTTTCGTCTAATATGTTTTCAATCTAATGTGAATCCTGAATATATTTTTATCTATTACCTTTGATTTTTATTAAACTATAAGTATATTTTCTAAATTCTTCTAAATTTGTAGTAACTCGAAAAATTTTTGATGATCGTAGAGAATTTTTTCGACTGAACAATAATTTTCGGACATATTCCATGGTTTCACGAAAAATTTCCAAAAACTATGTTTTGCACAATACGCCGGAAATTTTTACTGAAAAAATCAGGATTTTTCGAACGACGAATCATGCGCCAAAGGTGATTCGCTAGCTTTCAACACTTTTTCAAACATATACCGAAGTACGCAACATGCAAGTGCGTATGAAAGCGAACTTTTCAAAAAGAATTTCGCATTTGAGATCGCGCATAAATTGGGAGCAACTGCATTCAAGAGCTGAATATTCAAAAGGGTGAAAATTCCCGTTTTTTGAGATGCGTTTTTCTCTTCTTTGTATTGTTTGATGTGAAAGAATCATGATGTCTTTGTGCACAGGGCTTCTTTACTGGCCCCGAATCTATATAAATGAATTTTACATTACTTTTATCAAGCTGAACTGTAAAAATTGTGTAACGTATTCCTAATTTTTTCAGACAGAATTTGGAGTCCATTAGTTGTTTCATGGGAGAAAGCTCAAAATTATAGCTTTTCCTTGCGTAATAGTTAACATACACGTTTTTTTTCGATTCGCATGAAGGATCAATATTTACCCCCAACACGAAAAAAAATCAATATTCATCCACAACATGGAAAAATTCCAATAGTCGCAAATAAATCAATAAATATCTATAAGAATCGATTAATATCGATAATTATCGATATTTCCCACACGCGTAATTTGGTTTCATTGGATTCAACGCAAACTTCATCGCGCGTCATTTGTGGTGAGTTAGATTTCGATTTCGTGTTGTTTTTACGTTGTTGGTGCGTTGAGGAGCGAGAGGAAATGGAGAAAATCGATACTTATCGATATACACCGATGTATTGTGAAGTTTGTGTTTGAAACAGATACATATCGATATATTTTCGAAGTTTGTGTCAGACATCGATATATATCGATATATTTCGGAGTTCGTGTTGAGTATTCATATTTTCAACGATATTTATACCGATACGATCGACACTTATAGATATACATCGATCTATCATCAAGTTTGAGTTAAAAACCTATACACATCGATATATTTTCGGAGTTTGTGTTGGACATCGATACATATCGATGTATTTTGGAATTCGTGTTGGGTATTCATGTTTTTAACGATGTTTGTGATTAGAGTTAGATAGATTTTTGAGTCTAAACATTCATGTACTCCGGGATTTTCTGTGTCATGAAGAAGTTGTGAAACAAGATAATTTGTTATATATTTCATTTTATACTATCCTTATCACCGGCGATAACATTTCTAAAAAGAAATGTGTACAAAGGTCGTAAAATCACCTAGCGACCCTGAAAAAAGCCGTGACATTTTTCTAAATTCCAGATACGAGAAAAACTCGTTGCTCCAAGAAAAACAAGACCAAAAACAAACGAAAAAAAAAATAGATAACACGACAGCAACACACACCTGTTTCTGGAGTGCTGAAACTGCTTTCTAGAAAATGCCCACTTGCACGCGAAAATCAACAACGCAAGAAAATAAAAAATATGAAAAATTTAAGAAATTCACAGAGAAAAATATCACTGTTTGAAAATGAAAAAGGAAGGGTTTTCCGAATTTCCACACGCGAATTTTCTGTTTACTCTTCTTTTTTCCTCCCGAAAAAACGTTTTACTTCAGAATTTTACCGACCTTTATTTTCATAACCCATTTACTTAATTGCGCGACAGTTATTACAAATATGTATTTTAATCTTGACTCTCGAGATTTTTGTTTACTGTATGAAAGTATCGATTTTCCGGGAATGGATGAACTTCTAGCACAGTAAGGGGGTGAAAATTGTGCTTTTGGGGCGATTTTTCTAGTAAAAATCGCGGGGGATGCAACCCCAATGCCGCCACGCGGGATACTAAGTATTCCTGTGCGTAACAACCCCTCGTTTGCGATGTACCTCTCCCTACTTTCGCGAGTCACCCCTTCCCAGTTTTTCCGGCGTCCCTACCTTTTCCAATTTTTCCCCTTTTCCCAGCGTGTGTGCTCAGTATGCTGCACTTTCCCTGCTTTCTATAAAACTAGAAACTATGAAACTTGTCAATCTTGTCATAGAAATGATCTTAGGAAGTTGACGAATTTAGCGAAATAAATAACTTTGCAATAATCATGATTACTGTAAGTAATACCAAGGTAACCATTTGAACCATGACAAATCTTTCCAAAGTTTGATGAGAAATCAATGAGCACTCGGCACTCACGTTCGATGTGTAAACATTTCATGCACACTATGTCTTAATCTTTTAGAAACTTCCAAAATTTTTGGGAACCTCCCAGAACCATTTAGAATATTCAAGAACCATGCATGACCTTCTCAAACTTTCTAGAACTTTTTAGAGCATTTCAAAACCTTCTACAACCTTCTGGAACCTTACAGAACCTTCTAGAACTTTCTAGAATCTTTTGGAATCTTCGAGAAAATTCTATAGTATTCATGATCCTTATAATATCTTTCGGAACCTTCCAAAACCTTTCAGAACATTCTACAACTATTCATAACCTTTTGGGACTATTTAGAAACTTGTACAACATTCCAGAACAGTTTTGTAAAACATTCAAAACCTATATACAGCTTTTCAGAAGTTTATAGAATATTCAAGAATCTTCACCTACCTCCTAGGATATTCCAATACCTTCAAAAACTTTCTAGAACCTTTTAGAACATTTCAAAACTTTCTACAACCTTCTGGAACCTTACAGAACCTTCTCAAAACTACAAGAACCTTCTAGAATTTCTTAAAACCTGACCCGAACATTTCAGAACCTTCTGCTATCTTTCGAAACCTTCCAGAACCTTCCAGACCCCTCCAAAACTATTTAGAACCTTCTACAACATTCCTGAAAAGTCTTGTAAGACATTCCAAAACTTTCTACAACTTATCAGAACCTTCTAGAATATTACATAATCTTTAACTACCTTCTAGAACATTCCAGTACCTTCAAAAACTTTCTAGAACCTCTTAACGTTCAAGAACCTTTTACTATCTTCTGAAACCTTACAGAACCTTCTAGGTTTATTAATAACCCTTTGGAACTATTTATAACATTCTACAACATTTCAGAACACGCTTGTAAAACATTCCAAAACTTTCTACAACTTTCCAGAACCTTCCAGAATATTCTCAAATCTTTAACCACCTTCTAGAACATTCCAGAACTTTTAAAAACTGTCTAGAATTGTTTAGAACCTTTCTGAAAATTTGAGAAACTCCTAGCGATCGACGTTATGCGTGGATCTCTGTAAGGTCGCCTTTACTCTTACGCCTTACACCTTATACGTCTTATGCGGCGCAAGCCTATACTGGCTCATACCAGGAGCGAAATTAGAGATGTTCACACGTAAAAACTAAAAATGTAGCTTGATGAGTATCAAATCGACTGTTCAGTGAATGTCAATCAAATACTTCTCAATACTGGTATTATGGAATAGAATGGTATTATTATAATACCATTTCTCCGTAATAAAACAGCATTTTCGAAAAATCGAATATGCAAATAAGAAATGTTTATCAACTCTATTCGACTCTACATGAACTGTATAATCACTAATTTACATTCAAAACTGATTTAGAAGCAACACATTTTCTATAAATGTCCGACCAAGTTGAATTCATATGTTCAATTCTGATATATCTCATCATTTTCGAGGTGTCTACGCTCAATTTTTTACAATGAGGTTTTCCAAGGTTCAAAAATACCTCTTTCAATAATATTTTTTTCAACACCCCTGCAAATGAGAAATCATTTATTCAAGCAAAACCGTGCCCGGGAAACGAGGCTATTGGATTTTTGTTCCGCAGAACGTGAAATTTTTTGCTCGCCTCCGCGGTTTCAAGTTACATTATCGCGTTGAATGGAAAAACGATCTCTTTCCTGATTATAATTCTCGAATTAGATGCTGTCGAGAAGTGAACAACTGTCGAATTTTTCATGTATTCAAACATCGAACTATTTTCATTACGGAAAAATGTATACGATTCGACGTAAGATGCAGTACATGAAATTCAACCCTGTCTATCGTAATATCGCGGTGAGAAACACCCACGTACATTTTCCCATGAGTGATTTTTATCTCATCTTCTTTTAGTCTATTTCGCGATTCCATTCAACTGTGCAAGTACAAGTGCAAGGATAATCCGATACGATCGCGTTCAGTTCTCCGTTTTACTGCCGTGAGAAAAGCGCAATCTTCTACGACTGAGTACGGTCCGAAAAACACAAGTATTTCAAGAAAAATTAAATGTTCGGGGAATTTTTCGTTTATCTTTAAGGAAATTAAGTTCAATATATATCGCCAGTTTCGCCTGAAAAGGAAGTGATAGAAAATATTTCGTCAAATTTAATTGAAATCAATTTTGTACAGTTCTGCATAAAAGTGGTAAATTGAAGAACTTATAGCTATTTAAAAGGATTAGAATCTTTTTGATACGGTTTAGGAAAAAATGTCCAATACAGGCCAGAAGCGTATTTTATACAGCTCAGAGAACATTGAATTAAGATTGCATGTAAAGTATTCATCTCATTTTCAGAATTTCCATGAATGATCAAAATATTCTCAATTTCAGAAAAGTTCAACTTCCATAGTTCAAACATTTCTTATTCAAAATGTCGGCTATGGATCTAATTCGAATGGACTAAATGCTTTTTAAGACATTTTAAGTATGACCTCGGTTCTTCGTAAATTATAATTAATTAACTTCGTAAATTATAATTAATTATGGACCGTAGTATGACTTCGGTTCTTCGGAAACCAAATTTTGATAACCGTGAGAACATTCCGAGAAATTCGATCGAGTGTGGGACACGTTTAAAAAAAGATATAAGCAAACGCCGACGATGAATTGGCTCGCACTTTTTCCCCAGCTTTTCTTTCCTCGACCACAGCTATTTCTGCCGTAACCTTCTTAAGAAAGGGAAAAAATTGCAAGACGTATCACGTGCGCTTGGACGCGTTAATTAATTGAGGCCACTAATTATTTGACATCCGGATGAGTCACGTCTTTGAATTATTGTACCACTAATTGTAATAGTTTTGGAGAACGATAAAAAACAATATGAAAGAATTGTTAGGATGAGTTCATCGAAGTTAAAAACTTGATAGTACGTAATCTGGATAGAAGTTTGCTTCATAGATCCCTGTCACATTGCGAGTCATGTGCCTCTTTGGTGGTTTCCTGCAGACTTTTCAGTTGTTTTTTCTGCGCTGAAAACTCCTTGCGGTCATTCAAACAAGAATTCGTATATTTTTTTACGAGGGGCGATTCACTCTGGGAGTCAACTTGGGAATCAAACAGGAAGTCATGATTCCCGTGACTCCCATTGACTCCCATAATGGTAGTCACGGACAGGGCCGTCCCTAGGTTTTGCGAGGCCTAAGGCAAAAATTTTAGGCGGGTTCCTTAATTGAATGTTGTTATAAATAAGAAAATTAGAATTTTGACGTTTCGAAAATATTAGGAGTCCTAAAAATATTGGAATATAGAAGTTTTGGAGTTTTCAAGATTGAAAATGATTGAATTTTGACATTTTTGAAAGTAAAAACTTAAGGTTTTGGAATAAGGTTGAAAATTTTGCAATTTTTGAACTTAGTAGGTATTTTGAAGTTTTGAAGTCTAGAAATTTCGAAATTTTGAAAATTGTAGAACCTTGAAATTTCAAAAAAATGACGTTTTGGAACTTATAGTCTTGGAATTTTGGATTTTCGAAAAATTATGAAATTCTGCAGTTTTTGAAGTTTCGGAAATTGTGCAAGTTTTTAAAATGTTTGAATTTTGAATTTTTCAAGAATGTTCAAAAACTTTGAAATTTTAGAATGTTTAAGAATGAAGATTATCAAGTTTTGACATTTTTACAGTTCTGGAAATTTCGCAAGTTTTGAAGTGCTCGAATACTTTGAAGTTATGAAGCTTAGAATTTTCGAAATTTGAGAAGTTTTTCAAATGTCAGAATTTTGAAGTTTCCGATAATTTCCAAGAGCTTGGAAGTTTTGAAGAATTTTGAAGATGAAAAATTATCAAGTTTCGTTATTTTTGACGTTCTGGGAATTCCGCGTACTTCCAAGTATAATATTTTGAAGTTTTTAAGCAAATAAATTTCAAAATTTCTACCATTTCAAGATTTTGAAGTGTCGAAGTTGTGAAGTTTTGAAATTTTCAAAATTTTGGAACTTTCAAAGCTTTGGAAATTTCGGATTGTAAAGTTTTAAGGAATTATGGAGTACTGAATTTTCAAAGTTTCAGAAATTCCGTGAGTTTTAAAAATGTTGGAATTTCGAAATTTTCGAAAATGTCCCAGAACTTTGAAGTTTTTGAGAATTTTGAAGATTGCAGATAATTGAGTTTTGACACGTTCAAAGTTTGACATTGCTGGGAATCATGACTCCCAACTTGGGAATCATGACTCCCTAATTAGGAGTCATGTGGGAGTCGATTCCCATGACTCCCATTTATCGGAGAGTGAATCGCCCTTCGGTTTTTTATAAACTCAGCACACAAAAATTTTTTTTTGAAACTTTCGGCTCAGTCCTAATATCTGAGTGCTCGGCTCAACTACGAGAACTTCGATCATGGAACATCTTTCTCAAAAGATCATCTTCGAAGAGTTCGAAGCTGCAGGAAATTCACGGTATATTTTCAAAGACGTGAGTACTTATTGAGAGTGATTGTTTCTCCTTTTTCTCTGCAGAACAGGGAGAAAGCTCGGCTGTATTTTCACCTGTAGGAAGACAAATTATTACACCTAAATTGTTCGGACAGAACTTTATATTTCTCACTTTAACTCGGCCGCTCTATCAAAGTTCTCAAAGGGGGTTTAAAAGAAATAAAAAGAAATCTCGAAATAAGCATTTCCACTTATAAATC
>JAPYZK010004482.1:0-12233 GCA_030522785.1 Platygaster equestris
TTTTCAAGAAATAAAATCCGGGGGTCCCACAGGCGGGACTCGAACCGTCTCCTTCCGCTTCAGTGGCCTCAGCCGACCAATCGCCGCGCAGTACCGCTTGGCAATTAGATCGCTTGACCACCGAAGCGGCCGTGAGAGAGAGAAAACATTTTACCGGAAAAATTTCAGACGAAATTCTAATGATCAGTTTTTTTTCGACTTTCATTCATTCAACAAGATGACTCGAACGTGAGTGAAAGTAAAAACTACTTACCGAAAGGAACGAAAACCGCATTTGTGAACGATCTATTTGCGACGACTTAGTATTTGCGACTAAAACCCATTCCTTGCGACCGCTAACTCCGATTAGACAAGAAAAATCTGATTGAGATAAAAATGTACGAACCTTGTTTTTCTCTAAATAACCAATCACATAATGATTCATTTTCAAATATTGTACGTTTGTAACGAATGATGCAAGTTTTCATTAATTTGTTAAAGAAAGATTATTCATTCGTAAATAAATACAGTCGAAGAATAAGTTACCATAATTGTTCTGGAATATAATTGTATACGGAAAACGTCTTATAATTTCAGCTAAACCAAAGTCTAATTACGATTTCAACATTGAATAAAAACACTATTCATTTGCGATCAACAGAACTCCCTTTATTTTTTCATTTATTTCTTTAACTTCACCGTCACAATTTACCAATTGTTGTTCTAGATTCATTTTCAATTCTTCGTATACATGAATTTACGAATTTCTATACACAGGAAACTTCCACTTATTCAAACTCTAGTGTATCTAAACACTCGTTTATCTAAACGATCCCAACTTACTTGATAAAAAGAATCCAAAATTATCTGAACAAAAGAAAATTTCAAGTTAAAGTAGGCAACAATCTGTCTAGAAAGTACAATATTGCGACCGGAGTATCGCAAGGGTCGATACTTGGCCCAAGACTGTTCTTATATTACATAAATGACATACCTAAAGACACAAATATAGAATTATCGGTTTTCGCGGACGACACAGCAGTGTACTACGCATCCTGGCAGGCAAACCATGCTATTAGTAAAATGCAAAACCAAATCTCAATTATCGAAATGTATTTTAAAACGTGGAAAATCAAAGCAAACACGGCCAAAACAGAAATGATTGTGTACATAAAGAAAAAGATAAATGAAAAACTAAATGACCTGCAATTTTATAACGAAAGAGTGAAAGCAACTAAAGGGGTAAAATACTTGGGAGTTATTTTGGACGACCAATTAAACTATAAATCACAAATTCTGAGAGCTAAAAGAAAAACAAATGCATTACTAGGAATATTAAATCCACTAATGAATAGAAAAAGCAAACTAAGCATTAAAAATAAGCTGATTTTGTATAAGATGATTGCAAGACCTGTAATGTTATACGCAGCGCCCATATGGGGAAACAACATACTATAAACATCCAAAAATTACAAATTGTTCAAAACAAAACACATGATGAACTCGATATGAATTACATCTACGATGAAATTTATAGACAAACAGAAAAGTGTTATGTAACACAGGTAAATAAAGTGAACAAAACCGAACATCTAGGAAAATATAAACATGAAAACGCTCCATTTACAATGAAACATACACTTCCGCACTCACTTTTACTCTAGGAAACTATAAACGCAGAGATTGTGAAATTCTTCTGGGCGAAACCGCTGTGTATATGTAAATAAATAGACGTAATTATAATAATATAATTAATAATAATTAATAAGTAATTATAAGTATCTCAAACTTCAGTAAACTTAAAAAATCGAGGGGTTTTTTATGCTAAAAAAACTTTTTCCCCTGTGCAGTTCTGCAGCAATTCAAAACAACATCGGCAATTTATTAATAAATAACTAAATTATACATTAACAACATGCTATAGTTATTAAGATAACGGGTGTGGCAAAAATATGTTGACATTAAGATTAAGAAGTGTAACAAATGTACATTTATGCTTTAGATAAATGGAACTTCCCTGTAATTATTATTTACAGATTATTATATGTTTATTACTTACCACAACCAACAGTTTCAGTTCAAATTTCTATACACACGCGAAACAATTCGTGAAAAATAACCACAACTATCAAATTTCAGGAAAATTACATCAACTTATACCGTTGATTACAAGTGACGCAAAGGCAAAAGGATTTGATAAGAAGTCAGATTTAGATTTAAAAAAAAGTCTTCGCCTGAAATAAAAAGTGATGTCCGAAAATGATTTTTAAATCAATAATTTCATTTTATTCATCATCATTTTCGCTCAGGAATCAAATGGAAACTCCTCTTACATAATAGAAGTTATATTTCCGTACAAAAACCATACATAAACTGAAAATTGTTTCTTTCCCATACACTTTCAACCGTCAACATCGACACTACTCATTGTTTGCAAAAAATTTGTCGCTGCTGCCTCCAACTGATATACTCTCTTTTCGGATTCCTTCAATGTTACTTCAGTTGAAGCAAGATCATTCTGCAAATTCAGAATTTTTTGCCTGATATTACTCTCCTTTCCTTTATACGTGTCCAAAAGATTTTCCACTCCCATAAGTCTCTGTCGCGCCATGTCAACGGACGCCTGAGCTGATCCTATTTCTTCCACGGTCGTCGCTGCTTCCAAACGCTCCTCAGCTTTCTTCAACTTCTCCATAGCCTCTGCTCTCAATCCCTCATAATACTTGACATCTTCCAATGTCGATAAAAGTTGTTGCTCAGTTGATATAATATGCGTAATCGTAATAGTTATCGCCCAAGAATCCCGGTACATGCTCCATTGAGCCTCACTTAATTCATTTGTCACATTTTCTATCAAAAGATACTTGCAAATCTTTTTTAGAGAATATTCTCGAAGATCTTTCCGAAACGCCCCAGAAATTTTCACATTCACCATGTTTCCATTTACCACTTCTGTGCAAATTTTAGTGCACTGGTCTTCCCGAAACGGTTTTCTAACATTTTTTTGAGCACCATCATGTTCATCTGCGTCGGAGCCACAGATTTCTGCGATGGAGGAATTTCGTGCATTTTGAATTTCAATGTCGAGGTCGCTTGGGTTTCCGCTGGATTCGTTGAATTCGGGTTTGAAGAGGATCCGGCAAACATCTCCGGAAGTTTCGTTTTCGAGCAGCTGGTAGGTTGAGGAGGATCGGAGTTGGATGGAGTTGGGGGAAATTTTGGAGTTCTGGTTTCGTTCCGCGAGTGACTTGCAAATGTGGTTTATTGGGATTTGGAGGAACTTTGATACTATGGAACCAGTGATGGATACTTTGCTGTTTGGTGGATGTGGTTGACAGTCTTTGGAGCATTCTGATGATGACGAGAAAGACGAAGATTGTGGGTCACTTTGGGAGAGCTCGAGGGAAACTGATGATAGTAGGAGTGCCACCGTGAATTGCTGAAATCGAACAACAGTGTAATGATGATAGTATTCTTATAAACCTTGAACACTTTTTTCTTATGTATCCGATTATTTGAATGCATTATTTATTTATTTATTTATTTATTTTAATAAATGTTCTGTTATACTTTGAAATGTGAAATTTTTGGATAATCAAATCGATGCAGGGTTGTCACTTTTTTTACGGCTAGCCCGCCATCTAGGGACCGAAAAAATAGCCAAAATCGCCATCTTTCTTTCCCGTATCGCCAACGAGATTGGTGCTTGCAAAAGTACTTGAAGGCGCGAAAATTCGAAAATATCGTGAATTCAGCGTTTTACGCATTAAAAAGTTAGTGTTTTACCTTCGAGTTGACGAAAAAAAAGTTGAACACTCATTTTTAAACTATATTACGCACATAATAAAAAAAATCCAATGAATGTAAGCGAATGAGAGCATAATTATGGAAAAACAATGAAAAAATTTTTTATTGGAACTTCCCGAAATGAAAAAATTAGTTACAAACAGTCTCAGAATTCAAAAATCGCCAAAAAATCGCCATCGCCAAATGGACATTTTTCCTCGCCAAGAGTTGCTAAAAATCGCCAAGTCTGACAACCCTGGAACGATGGTTAGTGAAAAATTGATAAAAAAAGATGTGATTATTCAGAGTGCACTGAGAAAAATCGCGTCAGTCAGTATAACTTCATTTTTTCAGTTAGAAAACGATAAAAGTTGAAGCAACGGAAATTTTCGTTGGTTCCAACTGAAAAATTTCATTGACAACACGTTACCACTGAAAAATTCGGTCAGTCTAACTGAAAATCTGAGTTGGAACCAGCCCAACTGACAAACTCAATTGAGAGGGTGGTATCACTGAAAAATTTCAGTTCTGTTGACTCGAACTGACACTTGTTCTAATAGAAATTTATTATAGAGGCAATAAATAAAATAGTTATTCATCGGCTCCAACTTTTTCGTTCAGTAGGAGCAATTGAAATATCCGCCAGCTGGACTGAAAATTTCAATCATAACCAATTCAACTGAAAATTCAGTAGGACGTAACGGAACTGACAAAAATTTTTCTCAGTGTGCCCCGAAGTCACCATTATAATCGAAAACCATAGATTCTCCATCAATTTTTGAGACAATTTTTCTTGGTCATTTTCGAAATTCGCAAAACCGAATTTCGATACATTTCTGAAAATGTATCCATACATTGAAATGATCACGTAATTTTTGGTGGGAACATTTTTTCGAAATAACATAATTTGAGAATTAACGGGAAAAGTATAGTCAACGAAATTTGAAAATTACTACATTGTTGGAAAATATATTTTTATTGTTTATATTCGATGGTTTTATTATTTCGAGAAAAGAATAAAAAAAGTTATTCCTATCACTTAAATTTCTTGGTTTGGTTGAAATTTCTGAACGGAAATATTTTACTACCATTATTTACGTGTTCATGGATAATTTGAACTATAGAACGTACCGTATATGAAAGCTTCATTTTCGTTTTCTTGCAAAGTGCGTAGCGACTCGTAAAAAACACTATGACTGTGTCCATTCATGGTGGATCCATCAATTTATACGTACTTTGATTATAAGTTGTTTGATCATCATGTCACATGTAGCAGAATCAGATTAGATAACACAGCTCAATAAGAATAATTTCTGCGATTCTCAATTTTGAAGACTAATAAAAAACTCTGTTTTTTTATAACTGTGTTGGTTATCGTTGTCGAATATTATGTTACGAATACATACTTACATCCTGGTATAATTTTTTGTTTGACATTGGGGGGAGGAGGGTGCTACGAGATTTTTCGATATGAGTTTTTCAGGATTCTCTGTTATTTTTATGGGAGAAAGAGATTCTTATGATTTTCATCTTATAATTTCAATGAAAATTAATGCAAAAATTAAGATAAGTTCGATTCATATATCTCTGTAATTCGTGATTTTTCTGCCATTAGATATTGAATTTTAGAAATGTCTGCATTTAAAAATTTTTGTAGACTATAATTTTGGAAATGTTATTGAAAACTTTCAGTGTCCTCAAGAACGCTAAAATACCCGAAATTTTCGTGACTCCGGATATTATGAAATTTTTCAAAAAATAAGAAGGTTTGACTTTTTCGTATTTTAGAAATACAGTGGACTTTCGGTAATGGTGACGCTCGTTTATATTGACGCTCGTTTATGTTGACGCTCGTTTATGTTGACTCTCGTTTATGTTGACGATTTCCTCTCGTTTATGTTGACTCGCGACTTCTTTTTGCCCCCCATCACGATAAACTCAGCAAATGAAAGAACGCTTCAATTTGTGGAAACAAATAAAATAATTTTGTTGCCTACTCCCTCTATTTCGACCAATCAGACGATAGGGGCGAGGAGTCAACATAAACGGAGTCCACTGTACACAATATACGAAATTTTCAAAAATTTTTTTCATCCATGCTGAATTTTTTACTAACTTCGAAAATTCTGCTATTGCTGAGATTACCTAGGAATCGTTCAACTCACATTGATGCGCATGACTTTCGTATTTTATAAAACAAGAATTTTGGAGGGTTTCAAAAATTTTCCGAATTTCCGAAAAGGATGAAATTCGGCGCAGTCTTTGCATCAATAAAATTTTTATAATTAAAAATTTTTTTATTCTGGAGTACATACAATAAAATATACGTAGCATCTACGAAATTTTCGAAATACATAACTAAAATATTCTGTAATTTTACAACAATCCAATCAAATACTTTCAGTACATATTCTAAGTTCACATCAACAACATCCATTTAGTAAACAAGTATAAAATACTTGTTTTACGACTTATTTCTATTATTCCGTGTTTTCTCTATATGTAGTGTGATAGGTACGATTAGTTACTAAAATTTCGCCGTGTTTAAACTTACAAATCACTCGATCCATGGGGATGTGGTCATGATGACACGCGCACCACGCTACAAAAAAATTCGTAACTCCTACAATTTTCGTTCTTTTTTCGAAGTTAAATATGCAAAATTTGCGAAAATTTCAGGGCTACAACAATGAATTTTCTCAGATTTTTCAAAAATGGGGTAATTTGAGAAAAATCGAGTTGTTTGATCTGCTGATTTTTTCGTGGTTAGGTTTTGAGGTTATGATTTCCAAAAAACGTTTTTTTGAAAGCCTGCTGAATAATACGTTTGTACAAATTTTTTCAGAATTTTAGCTCGCTTCTCTTCAGCAATATTCAAAAAGTAAGAAATTCGGTCACTTTTCTTATCAATCCCGTAGCATCGACAAAAATGCACCAAAAAATCTGAAATTTTGGGTTTCTATATTATTTTGACCCCTCTAGCGACCCTACAAACTTGAAGCAAATCTGATCTATGACCCGTGAGTACCGGCCGATCTGGCGTGGAACGCCCCACATGTAAATAAATATGTGGAATAAACGATTATGCCACATAGTTGGGCATGAAACAAAATTTGTAAATTCCTGAACGATCAGCTTGTCATCATTGGTGAAATTGTTAGAAGAATTGTAATGATGAATAATTGTTCATTACATATCATTTACGATTCACAGAATCCGCAAAGCAAAATTTTTGCATCACGTACATTTTACGTACATATTTTCGAGTCAAAATATTTCGAAAAATTTTTCAGTAGCGTTCCAAAATTTCTTCCTTGTTCTAAATTGTGTTTTTTATGTTTGAATGTACACATTTTTTAATTCAATTTTTAGATTTTTTCCTATAAATGTCATCATCAAGTAGAAATACGAAAAAAAAATTTATATATTATTCAATTTTTCATAACTTACCACAAGAAATGAGAGTTTCATTTCAGCTTTCTTGACACGGGCGAATCGAGTCGTAAAATAAACCAAAACGATTAAAATTGTGATAAACTTATAAATTTATATACTGTTTTTGAAGTTGTTTATTCATCACGTCACATACAGTGAGGTACGATAAAAAGACTGTTTTAGATCGAAAACAATGATGAGATTTATCAGTTGGGGAGTATCGGTATAATTTACGTAGCTAATATTATCGAGAACAAAATTTAAATCAATATTTCTGATGACTCAATTACCTCATATTAGATAATTTGTGCTATATTTTCCAGGGGTAGGCGATACTACAGCTATCTCTCTCTCCCTCTCTCTCTCTCTTCCCCACCAAACGACTACTGACTGCTCTCGTGAGTGCGAAAAGGACAGTTGTGTAATTGCCCGTCTCCAATATTTTCATTCATGACATTACGTCAGTGAAGATAAAATTATTTGATATATCATTTTTCAATTTACGAAGCAAAAATATTGATAAATTACAAGTGGTTTTTGTAATAGAAAAAATGTGTACAGTCGACTTCATATTATCGAATTTTTCGTATGATGTATATGAAAAACAATCGATACATATCGATAATCAAGACCAGTCATATATATGAGGTCGACTGTACACTATAAAAAATGACTTCAATCATTTCACTTTTCATTCCATACATATATGCAGTTTTTTACGAGAAACATTTCCGAATTTTTTAATGGAAGGGTTTTCGTAACTGCTGTACGTTTTCGAGAGGGTATAAACTGGGATTTAAAAAATTTTTTGAAGTGTTCGTGAACGATAAATGGATAGAATTTCACAAATTTCGAAAATTTTCTTTCTGGAGTACAAAAAAATATAGCATTAATGATATTCTGGAAATTGATACCTAAAATTCACACTCTCTCATTTTACAACAATTCAGTGAAACATTTTGAGTAAATATCCCAAAGTTACACCAAAAATCCTCATTTTGTAGACTTTTCACCATGAAATAAAAACACATTCATCAACGCCTCAAAACCATTATATTTTCCTATAAAAACTAAACAAAATCCAACATCATTTTAACATTTTTCATTCCCCTCCCACTTTTTCAACCATCAACATCGATACTACTCATCGTTTGTAAAAAACCTTTAGCTACCTCCTTCATCTGCCTTTCAAGCTCCTCAGCTTCGCTCACTTCTTCTCTCCTTTCCTCAAGTTCATCCCCCAACTCCCGCAGTTGCTCATTGACACTCCTTTCGCTCTCTTTGTACGAGTCCAAGATATTCTCTAATCTCTCAATTTTCTGTTCCGCGATGTCTACGTTCGCCTGAGCTGTTGCTATTTCTTCTTCACTCGTCGCTATCTCCAAATAATCTTCAGCTTCCTTCAACTCCTCCCAAGCCTCAACCCTCATCCTTTCATAATTCTCGACATTTCCCATTATCAGCGAAAGTCGTTGCTGAGCTGCTTCGATGTTCGCAATCGTGATATTCATCTCCCAAACACTCCAGTACACCTTCCAATGCGCTTCATCCACTTCATTCGTCATATTTTCTATCAAGAGATACTTGCAAATCTTCTTCAAAGAATATTCTCGAAGATCTTTCCGTAACGCCCCAGAAATTTCCGCATTCTTAATGTTTCCATTTACCACTTCTGTGCAAACTTTAGTGCACTCGTCTTCCCAAGACCGTTTTCCAACATTTTTTCGAACACCGTCATCTTCGTCTGCATCGAACCCACAGATTTCTGCGATGGAGGAATTTCGTGCATTTTGGATTTCAGTGTCGAGGTCGCTTGGGTTTTCGTTGGATTCGTTGAATTCGGGTTTGAAGAGAATTAGGCAAACTTCTTCGGAAGATTCGTTCTCGAGCAGCTGGTAGGTTCCGGAGGATCGGAGTAGGATGGGGTTGGGGGAAATTTTGGAGTTCTGGTTTTGTTTCGCGAGTGACTTGCAAATGTGGTTTATAGGGATTCGGAGGAACCTTGGTACGATGGAGCCAGCGATGGATATTTCACTGTTCGGTGGACGTGGTTGACAGTATTCGTAGCATTCTGACGAGGATGATGAAGACGAAGATTGCGAGTCACCTTGGGATAGCTCGGGGAGAAGTGATAGTACCAGCGCAGTGGTTACAGACTGTAATTGAAAGATGATATGTTTATAAATAAAATATAGATAAATGAGTTTAAAAAAAAATACAAAAGAAACTAGAATGCAAGGATGTGGTGCAGTGTAATTTAAGGGAATGTAATGTAATTTCATTTAATTTAATGGAAGAGGCCCAAAAGCCCAGTGAGGGCATGGTTTAATGAAAATAAATAAATAAATAGATAAATGAATTTAAATATGAATAAAAATAAAGTATGCATCATACTACGTGGTTGGACATAAAAATTTTTTTTATATTTTTGAACACTTAGACATCATTGGTGTAATTATTATGTACTACATTTACTCATGCATTACAATATATTATACACAGCATATATTGCATAAAATATATAATGTAATATATAAAAGTAGATTCTATGTTTTATTTGAAATTTATTTACATTTATCATTACTTATTCGTATCGTATTTTTCCGATTTATACAGAATCCACAAAGCGAAATATTTGCATTTGTACATAAAAGTTGAATTTTCTGAAATCATGCAACCGATTTGAAAATTTCCGAATTTCTTAATTGCTCTAAATTCTGTTTTTCGTTTTCAAATGTACGAACGTTCAAATTTTTTACGTCTATTTTTAATTTTGTAACCACGAGCAAATTTTTCACTGATAAATGTCAATAAATTTGTAGATATCTACACATTTTTGTGAGTTATCATCAAGTCGAAAAAAAAGAACGACGCATTATTCAATTTTTCATAACGTACCACAAAAAATAAAAGTTTCATTTCAGCTTTCTCGAAACGTGCGAATCAACTCGTTAAATACGTCAAAACTATTGAATTAGTGATAAATCCATCAATTTATACTGTTTTTTGGAGTTGTCCAATCATCATACGACATACAGTGAAGTATGATAAAAAAGCCTGATTCAGATCGAAAACTGAGATTAGATAAAGCAGTTGGGGAGTATCGGTATGATTACGTGACATTTGATTTAGGAAACAATATGAAAATCATGAGTTCTAATGACTCAGTAACATCATATTGGAAAATTCATAACATATTTTCCAGGGGTGGGCGATACGACTCCTCTATCTCTCCCTCCGAACTACTGCTCTCGTGAGTGCGAAAAGGACAGTTGCGTAGTTGCCCGGACTCTAATATTTTCACCCATGACATTACTTCAGCGAAAATAAAATCAGTAAGATTAATATCGTATCATTTTTCAGTTCACGAAAAAAAAAACAATAAATAAACTACCAGTGGATTTTGTAGTAGAAAAAAATGTATACGCTATAAAAACTGGCTACATTCATTCATTTCTTATTTCATACAGTTTTTCACGGGGAAAATTTTTGAATTATGAAATGAGTGTAATAATTTTTCGTAGATCGTGATTTAATTGTTACTCGAAATTCGACTGAACGACCTTCAACAGCCTCGGAAATCAAAACAGCTCTCTTATCAAAATCGAAAGATTCCACAAATTTTCGACGAATGAGAAATTGTTGTCAAATTAAAAATAAATCGAACAGCTGTGACGAACTTGATTTGATCGTTGAATCGGAAAATAAATTTTGTAGAAACCTCGGAAAAGAAATAAGCGGTGACTCTGCAAGTAATTTGGAGCATCGGTATCGAAGACATAATAATATTATGATGACGAAACTTCTGAGATTTGAAGAAACATACGAATTCGTACTCGTCAATGCCGAAAAGAGAAAAAAATAAGATTTTTTCATGCAATTTAAAATTTTTTTTTAATTTCGATTTCAGGATTTTTCAGCATGTTTAAAAATTTCAAAAGTATTGGAATTTCACAACTTTTCGAGAATTTTGACAGTTTTTGTAATTTCAGCACGTTTTCAAAAAAATATGAATTTTTCAATTTTCGAAATATTTTTAATTTTTCACCGTTTTGAAAACTCTTGAGATGTTTACAAAACTTCGACTTCAAAATACATTTGAACGAAAAATCCAAAATACCTGAACAATATTGCTCACAAATGTGTAAAATCTTTAAAAACCGAAATTTCTTGAGAGAATTTGTTGTAATCGAAGTATACTTCCTGATGTATCATTTGTTGGCTCTGAAAAGAGCCGACTTTTTGGGGTTTTTCCGTTTTAAGATTTTTTTGGATTTTTTTGTAGAATTATAACAAATTAACGCATTTTTTATTGAAAAATTCTTGTCTTTTAAAAACACGAAAAAATGACGCCGATTTTTCGATGACTCTCGCCTCCTTTCAGTCACATGTTGAAGATTCACTGGGCACCAGAAAACTAGCCGCAGCTTCGATATCTCTAGACATGATGGTTTCTCCTCCACTCGGCTTGGCCAGCTGCGAAGCTTAGGTGGTGATTCTTTTGATCAGGTCAATTACAATGGCTTTCATGGAGGACATGGTTTTGCGGGAAATCCTGATTCCCGGATGAACGACTTTCAAAATTTGGAAGATATGATAAGTGATGTTCTCACAAGGAAGGTACCCGAAGTGTCCGACGCCGATTTTGATAAGATTGTAATACGTTGTAGGCGACCCAAATCTAAGCGACACGTGTTTTTTTTTATCTGCCAAAAATCGGTTTTAGAGGGTGAAATCAACCCCCAAAGTAGGGGGTGTCAATCGTCCAAATGGCAGTTTCATTTACTAGTGCTCATTTTTCGCGGACAAAATGTATTTCTATTTTTTTGTTGGGGGAATGATGTAACATATATTTTAGGTGGGATCGACAACTGTATTTTTGGGGGTGAACTACCCCCTTGAAAATTTATTTTTTTAATAAAAAATCCAGATTAACGCTGAAAATTCTGAAAAAAATATATTATATACTAGGGACAAGGCTGAAGTTGACCAGTTTTTTCTTTTTTTGATATCCCCTCAATTAGGGGGTTGCA
>JAPYZK010004484.1:0-14863 GCA_030522785.1 Platygaster equestris
TTTTTTTGATCTATTGAATTTTATTTCTATACAATGCAATTTTTTTGCAAGATGAACAGGGTTTAAAAATTCCAGGATTTGCGTCCTCATTTAAATTGATTCATGATCGCTTTTATTCTCTTGTATAATTATAAAATAATTATTTTTTGAAAATCGACCTCTACAGTAGATTTTTCCTACAAAATCGACCCCAGACATTTCTTTTACCGTTATGAAAATATTTACAATTCTCAAAACTTTGAATATAATTGAAATTTTTAGACATTTTAAAATGATACAAATTTTGAAATTTTTCTAATATCTCAAAAATTTCGAAATAATAAAAATATTCGAAATCTTCAAAACTTTCAGAAATCTCACATATTACAACATTCTACAAAATGTTTGAAAGTCTAAAAACTTTCCGAAATTCTCAACATTTTGGGAATTCTGAAAACTTTCGAAATTCCGGAAGAATGAAAATATTTTCAATCCTTTCAACTTCGAAACTTCTCAACTTTTTCAACACTCAACATTTTCAGAAATTTTAGAATTATCTAAGTTTTCAAGATTCTCGAAATTATCAAAATATTCCAAATTTTGCATGTCTTCAAATTTCAGTCCACGGAAAATTTATATTGTGTTTTTTATGTTTTTACTGAAATTTTTATCATCCCTGCACAAATGAGATTTAATTCCTTAAAGTCTCCTTTCGAGTGATAGTAAAAAATCGTACCATTCTGTAGACCATTTTTTTTCAATCCAGCTCTGTTAATGCGACAGATTAGCCATTAAAACGCCCCGACCCGCGAATTTCGTAACCAAGCCCTTTTACTACGCAGTTCTTACTACGGGTTCAAAGCCCGGTCAAATCTACAAGAGCCCGGAGCGAGAGCAGCTGCGCTCCACGAGAGATGACTATCTTCGCATTTTGCGAATACCCCCCTCCCCCCCCCCCTGTTCCTTTCTTGCTAAAATTGCTCAGGCTCTTCTTGTAACGTTTATTCTCGTAAGAAATGACGAAACTTTTTAAACACGAAAAATAGACTTATCAGATCATTTTTCCTTGCATCATGAAATTCATAATGGACGAGTAACCTCGTGGAAACCTGGTGAGAAAATCACTTTTGAAGTTACTTTCTGTCGAAAACTCAATTTTAAATGTTATGTAAAATATTGAATTTTAATGAAAAATTCAAGTTTTTCAAACAGTGAACCTTTGCGGTTTAAAATTATTCCAGATTTCAAAGTACGAAAATGTCGATTTTCTTTGTTTTCAAGTTTTTCTCTGCTTCAATTGGCTCTCTTATTCTGAAGTAGTCAAAATTTGACCATTGTTTTGACTACTCAAATAGTCATTTTCTAATGGATTACTCCCGATAATATTCAAATTTGACTATTTGACTAGTGATATTTTGACTAATTGGGACTAGTCAAATCATTTGACTACAAATTAGTCAATAATTTGACATTCGAATTAGTGGTTTTAGCTTTTGACTAAAAAATTTTTCATTATTTAAATAAGGACTATTTCGAATAGTGAAATTCGATCATTTTAATTGATCGTCTATAATGAATATTTCAAATAGTCAAATTCTACTTTTTTATTGGTCGTATGTTGACTACCAAAATAGTCACATTTAGGCGAATAAAGTCAGATAGAACTATTTCGATTATTCACTTTCGACTTGAAATATGTTGATTTTAACTATTAGAATTAGTGAAATGTGAATATTCCAATTAGTAAAATTTGACTATGAATTAGTCAGGTTTAACTATTACGAGTAGTCAATTTTTACCAACACAATTAGTAACATTTAACTACAAACTAGACAATTTTGACTATTTTAAATAGTCGACTCGTTGACTACTTCATTGTAGAATTTGACTATTTCATTGTAAAATTTGACTATCCCCAGTAGTCACGTTTGACTAATTGAATGAGTTATTTTTGACTATTTCCAGTAGTCAACTCTATTTCACTAATTCCATAAGTCATTTTTGACTATTTACTAGTAATGTCTTTTCCGCTAGACCAATTAGTCAAATTTGACTATTTCAGAATGAGAGAGTGAATCCCACTTATGTTCCGAATAATTGCAATAATTTTTGCATTTTTTGTTTCGATAACTCACAATAAATTACTGAAACTGTGAAACTTGAAAAATATCATAATTTTTTTCGTATTCAAATTTTCACTCCTTTCGCTTATGATAAGTCATCTTTGTTTGTTTGTTTCAAATTTCGGAGTGTATAACAACAACCACGATTATAAGAAATCAAACTCAGCAGCTCAACGTGTTCCTGGTAAAAATTCCTGTAAAATAAAACAAACAAACAAACGAACAAACTGACAAACCAAATAATCTACTTATTCTAATCTGACTTGAATGACGCCAACATATCTGTCAGCCTCGGGATTAATTTTTTTCAGTATAAAACTGCACTCAACGAAATATCGCGAAACGATGTTTTGAAGTGCAAAATGCCCCTCTCGAGGCTTGGCAGCCTCATCGCTCACTCTGATAAGGGACAGTCATGCGATATTATAAAGCGGGCCTCATCTTCCATTGGCTGGACCCTCGATATCGCGTGACGCGTCTCTCTCGGTCCCCCTCGGTCTCTCTCATCTCGCGATATCGCGTCGTGTATTATACGCGCGTAGTATCCGTAGTATTCGTTTGGCCTTGAACGTATATGCTGTTTACGAGCTAGGGCCACCGACCTGCTCCGGCCCGGCCGCAGCTCCGCTGCAGCGGACCCTTGCCAAACAAAGATACTTGACATTTTGCAGGGTCTCTCCCGAGATCGTGAACTCACCGGCAAGTGCAGCTTTCCCTACTGGTTCTAGTTTTTATCAAAACCTCATGAAAGATGTCTATAACAATGTTTATAAGTTCGGTTCTATCAAAATTTTATAGAATTTGCATTTTTTAATAAAGTGGTTTTATAAAAGGTTTATGAACAAACGTTTTTTTTATAAAAATTTTTTTCAACATGTTTAAAAATATGCGAAAAATTAAATGTTTTTCTAACTTTCTTGGATTATTTTGCTGATGCATATACCATTTCTCATCAGTTTATGAGGCTCTAGCTTAAATTTCGTTTCGAAAGAAATTTAAAAATTTTTGGAGGCAGCGGGATTTGAACCTTTGCATCGGGAATCCGATAGTCAACTTTCTTGTCCATAAAATCTACGTAAACTTGGATGCTTGTTTTCAATTTGAGTTGAAGAATTTTCAAATCCTATAGAATCATATGTTTTTACGTTTTATAATTGCTAAAAAACATGACGAACATGATTGTCTATTCCTTTGTGTAATGAAAACGTATCAAATATTACTGTAAGAGAAATTCCTTTTATCAGGAAAGGTTTTCTTATAAAAATATGGAAATTATAAAAATTTTTCTGCAGCTTTTGCGCAATATTTAATTCTCGAAATTTTTCCAAAATTCATCATCGAAACGCTGAAAGTTTTCGAAAATGTATCAACTCATCAAAATACACTTAAAACTGAAAATGCATCTCCTCACTCGCCGCAGTCAGCCCTAGCGAAAACCCGAGTCCCTCGAGATTCACAAATTCTTCTATAAATACGACTGTTTTACGAGCAAGCTGACCTGTTCGCCATTAAACAATCGTAAAACTCGAGTTTTGTAATTTAACCTAACTAAAAGCGTGAAAAATTTCAACCTTCAAGTGTACTTCGAAAACCCTAGTGATTCTAGTTTTTATAAAAACCTTATAAAAAAATTGTATAAACATTTTTATAAGGTTGGTTTTATGAAAGTTTTATAAAATTTGCTTTTTTTATAAAGTGGTTTTATGGAAGTTGTAGAGAAATAATTTTTGTTACAAAAATTTTTTAAAATATGAAAACATTTTGCGGCACTCGCCTTCGGCTCGTGCCACAACCCTTCATTTCGTCAAAATCACCAATGACAGCGTGAATAAACGTACTGTGACCAGGGATTTACCTTGAAATTTCAGGGTCCACCAAGATTTTCACCAGGGAGGGGCAAACTCAATTCTTTCCTATACAAAATTTTCATAAATTTCTCTACGAAATTTTTAAATTTTTCAGTTTTGTAGACTTATGAAGTTCTGAAGTGTTTGGAATTTGGAATTTTTCAAGATTTCAAGTAGGGATGGGAAGTTACGCAGCTGTCTTTTTCTCACTTACGAGAGCAGTCGTTTGGCGAAAGAGAGAGAGCAACAGTATCAGCCAGTTCTGAAGATTTTGTCAGTTTCAAAGGCTTAGAATGTTCGAAATTCTGGAAGTTTTGAAGTTTGAGACCGGAAATTTCAAGTCATAACAAAATATAAAGTTTCGAAAATTTCAAAAATGTTACAAGTTCTGGAATTTTTAAGATTCTTAAGAATCTTGAACTCTCGAAGTTCCTTCGAGTGAAGATTCACTCAATTTGAGTGAAAATCCTGCAAATCAAAATTGAGTGGGAATTTTACTCAAAATAAATAAAATTCCACTCATTTTAGAGCTTCATATCGTTCAATAAAATTCATGTAAGTCTACTCTATTTTTTTAGAGTGGAATAACACTCTAAAATGAACCAGACTCCACTCGTTTTAAGTGAAATTGTAACTGGAGCTTGATTTGCAAAATTTTCACTCAAAGAAATTTAGAGAGAAGAATTTTTGAGAATTCTTGAAGAGTTTTCAAGTTTCGTAGCCCTTCGAAACTTGGCAAAATGGGAAATCCGGAAGTCCTAGAGATGTTGGAATTTTGAAGTTTCCACTTCGTTGCAATAAAATGTTGCATGTACTTGGTCAACCTTGAAAAACCTGATGCCAGAAGAAATAAGTCGCCCTTGGTCGAGTACCCTGGCTTCGCCACTCCAAGGGCTCATTATTATTTACATTAAAAAAAGGTCTCTTCCGTTATTTTCTCCCGAGGGGCGAATGGTTTTTTTACGATCGAACGTGACGATTCCCTTTTCTGCTCCAGCGTCCTTGGGCACTCGCGTTTGGTACCGGAGGAATACAAACACGTCTCGTGCTTTCTTCTTTGCAATGTAGAAGGGCGAAGCATTACACGAGCAGAATTCCGATATTTCTCGCGTGTAGGCCTATCGCGTTTTGTCATTGCGCCAGGTCAAGACCAGCCAAGATGTACCACAATTTTTCCGTTTCGAAAATTGATTTTTCTGTTTTTTAAACCGCAAAATTGTAGCCTGGATCTCTCGAAATTGTCAGGATCTACCAAAATTACTGTCTACTCTTTCATCTTCCAATATTCAGAGATTTTTATTCTATCACTCGTAAAATAAAAAATTTCAAATTAATTGGATCTAAAGAAATTTCTCATTTCCGAATTCGTTCCCAACTTGTACGTTTAGGCACAAAATGCATTTCTTTCAAAATGTAACCCTGTCAATACTCACGAGACGTCAAAACATGGACGTCGCGTGAAAAAACATTCGCCTCGAAATATATTCCATTTGATTGTCATTTAAATTGGCATCTCGAGAAAAATATGTCACGAGGACAATAGAGGCGCAAAAATTATCATAAAACGAACTCGATTGAGGCTTTTTATTTCCGAGCCCGGAATTTCGGTTTATTGCCGATTTTCTGCGAGGGTAGAATTTGAAAGAAGTTTTTCGAGAAACTAATTAAATGCCTGCCAAGAAACATTACATTTGCGACATGCAAGCGAAACAAATTACTGCATGAATATGCAACGCGAGACGAAAACGAGGCGTTGCCTGAATAAATTTTATGAATAATTTCGTGGGCCGGTGGGTTCCCTTTTGGAAATCACGATCGCGGAGTCGAGTACTTGCGGCAATTGCGCCAAAAGTAGCGACTTGGAACACGTTTATTGCGAGATTTTGGGTTTTTTCGGGGATATTGGAGTTTTTGGAAGTTCAATATAAAATATACGAGTGATTTTTTGAAGTCTTTCAAGATATATTAAAAAATATTGGAGCCTTGGTAATTTCCAGAAAAATTGGATTTCGTAATATTGGATTATTTCAATTTTTCCTTCCAATTTCCCCACTTTTGAAATTTAATTTTTCAACCGTCTTTTTTTAGATTCATAACCTTAGAGTTTCTTCTATTTTCACCCTACTTTTGTAGATTTTCTAATCATAATGCGCAGATTTTTAATATTCGTATCAGAATTGTGAATAATTTTTATTAAAATTTGATACTGTCATTTGAGAATGAACCTTGGTGAATTTCACCACATTTTCGGAATCACGTAAACATCTCGGAAAACGTTTTCATATTGTTTAACCTATTTCAGTGCTTTTGAAATTTCGAATTCATATTTTCTGAATTTCAAAATTCTAAACAGTTATCGAGAATTCCTGAAAATTTTACGAAATTATCAACTATAATTTTCAATGGTTCTGGAGAACTTGTATCAATTTTCAAACATGTCTGTTAGTTTTCAACAGTTCCCAGGAATTTCGACAAAATTCACGCAATTGTATAATATTTCTGTATTTTTTTCAGTTCCAAACGATGTTAGAGAATTTTAGAAATTCCACCAGAATTCTTGTAGAATTTTGAAATTTCGAAATTTCGAAAATTTCCTTTATTCCTCTCCCTCAATTTTTCTCATTAATTATTAATTATTATAAAAATACAACAATTAAAAATGATTCAATAATTATTTATCGAGTAATTACCCGATGAATAATAATTGAATCATTTTTATTCGAACTATAATTCGACGCTTATTTTGATCGCTCCCCTCCGAAAAGTGCGGAAACAAATGCACCCGGTTAAATTCAATCCGGGCTCATTTGGTTTTCCACGGCCCGTGACGCGCGTGTTTTTAATACCCTAGTTCCAGGGGACAAATGTTTTTTGAATTGTAAATTATGCAAATGAACAATTCGAGGCACGAGTAAAAAACTGTAAAAGTTGTGTTTCAACGCAGCTGTGGCGCGATAACAATCAATTTCACGCAACGATAAATCAAAAGTTTTCCCGTTTCCGAAAATGTGCACATGGGTGTACATATGTACATACATGTGTACTATATAGTGAACTTTCATATCGAGAACATCTTTCCTGATGACTTGAATCATGAGAGCATTTTTAATTGAGACGATGGGAATTTTTCAAAGGGCAGTTTTCCTTTTGTTCGCCCTTATGCCGCGCGGCAAGGAGGAAATCTATCGCCCGCTTTTCAAAATATCCTCGGAAATTGTGCCTTTTGAAAATCGAAGAATCGGTAGAGCCCAAGTCAATTTTCTGGTCCCGTGGGAAAATGTCTAGGCCGTTTTTCGACTTTCGATGCTTGAAGGGGATTGAAGATTCTACATAGGGTTGCCACCTCTTCTGGTTTGACCCCGAATTCTCTCATTCTGAAATAGTCAAATTCGACTAATTAATAGTCAAATTTGACTAATTGGTGTAGCGGAAAAGGCGTTATTAGTAAATATAGTCGAAAATGACTTATTGAATTAGTGAAATAGAGTTGACTACTGAGAATAGTCAAAAATAACTCATTCAATTAGTCAAACGTGACTACTTGAAATAGTCAAATTTTACAGTGAAATAGTCAAATTCGACAATGAAATAGTCAACGAGTCGACTGCTCAAAATAGTCGAAATTGACTAGTTTGTAGTTAAATGTTACTAATTGTGTTGGTAAAAATTGACGAATCGTAATACTTAAACCTGACTAATTCATAGTCAAATTTCACTAATTCTAAAAGTTATTTTAAAAATATTCTGATTTGACATTTTCTGATTTGACAGTATCGAAAATGTTGTGAATTTTCATTGTTTCAAACGTCACAAAAATTATATAAATCCCAAAAATTTTTGAATTTCCACAAATTTTACAATTTTCGTCATTCTCAAAATGTCAGAATATTTGTCTATCTTCAGAAGTTACGTAATCCCGAATTCTTATTCATAGATAAATTTTAATTTAAATAATTTTGTAATTCTTGATAATTCTGAAAATGCTGATGATTATGAACATTTTCGAAATGAAAAACAATTTCGGAGCATTTGGAAATATCGGGTTGTTCTTACATTTATAAAATAGAGTTGTTTTTGAAAGTCGTGAGAATTTCACATTTTTAAATACATTAATTAAGTGTAATAACAACAAAAATTAATTAAAGTAATACAAAAATCACGCGGAGCTCGCGGGTTGCGCGAGTACGTGTACATAATATAATCTGCCGAATTTTATGCCGGTTCTGGGGCAGTGTGTATATATCGTAACTAACTGGGCGTTTTATTAATGCAATTACGAGATACTCGAACATGGCCTGATTGCGAGTTATGACACGATCGTGAGCATGGGGGACCAGGGGGCCGGATAGAAAAGAAAGGTGAAACGTCTCTTGGACGAACGCACACGTTTTCGACGGGCATAAATGCACTTATTTCATAGAATTACGCGTCCGGATCTTTTTTAAGCGGGCTCGATATTTTATACGAACGAAACCGATCTCGGTGTACTACACAAATTTAATTCACAAATGGACGAACATCGGGCTTAATCTCGAAATGTAGAATTTTTTTGTCGGTTTTTTTTTACTAAGAGCTTTTTTTAAACAGAATGAAATTTGGCGATTGGAAATTTGAATCTGAAATAGCTTCATTGAGGTTCAATTTTCCAAGATTGTGGACTACGTAAAAAAAACTTTTCTCGGCGCATGTTTTGAATAAAGTCGATAAACTATCGAAATAAGTTCGTAATCGATATATTATCGAAGAAAGTGTGCATGATCGATACATTTCAAGAAAAGTGATAATACACTATTTTCAGTTATCAGTCCCGAATGAAGCAGAATTTTTTTGGCAGCTTATTTTGATTTCCAACCCATTTTTTCAACAAAACAAAATACGTCGGAGTTGGAAATTCGAATCGGAAAATGACTTCAATAAGTTTCAATGTTCCAAAATTGTGGACTACGTAAAATAATAAACTTTTCTCGGTGCATTTTTTTAAAAATTGATAAATTATCGAAAAAATGTTCGTAATCGGTACATATTATCAAAAAATCACACCACCGAGAACGTGCAGCATAAAATAGCTAAACTCTCGGAATAAGCGTGTATAATCGATATTTATCGAAAAAAGCCTGTATGATCGATATATTTCAAGAGAATCGAGTCCTTATTTTTATGTAATTTTATCACAATATCACTCCAATTCGTTCCCCTGAAATTGACCTCAAAGAAGTCGACGATGTATCTCTTTCATCGTTCGGTGCGTTATTCGAATTTCGTAACTTCCTATGTCGAATTCGTGTTTCTGCTTGAGAGTTGTTTATTTTGGAAAAGGAGAACAGGGCATCGCCCTCATTTTTCCCCACGCCGGTCAATGCCTCGAAAATTTTTTGGGACGCTTTTCCTAGCCCTGCCTATTTTCCTCGACCCAGGGGCTCCCATAGAACCAGCAAGTGTACCTTACCTCTAGCTGCCATGCGCCTATTGTGTTGTAGACGCATTCTTCGGAGCATTTTGCGTCGTTCGAAAATGTTCAAACGCATAAAAGATAAAAGGTGTTTTTCGGTTGCTGCATATGCGAGTGAGATGAGTGAGATACCTCACTCCCATAGCAACCGAAAAGCGAAGAATATTATATCAAGCGTTACAAAATTCTTCAAAACTCATTGCTTTTTCGCTCACGGTCAGCTATTATTCGATCGAGGAAATTTTGACCCACAAGTTCTGCTCATTGTAAATAAGTCTTTTATTAAGAAATCGAACTTGGTAAAATTTTGAGTGCATAAATGGGAAGGAAAAAAAGAACGAAGAAACGTTTGTAGCAATGTGAAAATGAAAAATTATTTTTATTTTTTTGAGTGAAGATTCACTCGGTTCGAGGGGAAATTCTGCAAATCAAGATTGAGTGGAAAGTATACTCAAAATGAGTGTAATTTCACTCTTTGTGAGTGACATTTCACTCAAGAAAAAATTTGCTTTTTATTCAGTTTTTTTAAGTGAAATTTCACTGAAAAATGGGTGATATTTAACTCATTTAGAGATGAATTTTCACTAGAGAAATCACTAGAGATGATTTTCACTCAAATAAATTTGAGTGAAAATCAACTCAATTTGAGTGAAAATCCTGTAAATAAAACTCTAGTGAAAATTCAACTCTACATGAGTAAAAATATCACTACAAATGAGTGATATTTTACTCATTTAGAGTTTAATTTTCACTAGAGTTTTACTTGCAGGATTTTCACTCAAATTGAGTTGATTTTCACTCAAATAAATTTAGAGAGGTTTGGAAACCCAAAATGAAAAATTAGAAATTTGGGCAGTTTGAAACGGTAAAATTCGAGGTAAAATTCGAGTTGCAGGATTTGAGGATTTTATTGTTAAAATTTCGAATATTTTGAAACTTCTAGAGGATTTTATTGTTAAAATTTCGAATATTTTGAAACTTCTAAAAACATGTGAAATTCTCGAAATACTCTAAATTCTGAAAATTCCCACATTTTTTAAAAATCTTGAAATGCTGAAAATGTTCAAAATTATCTAATTTCTCGAAAACTTTGACACTTGTGAAGATCAGCATTGTTTTACTATTTTTTTCAGAATATACTTTTCTGCAATACGCTAATTTTTCAAATTTTCCGGAGTTTCGGAGGGGGCCTTTTTCAAAATCCTCTGGACAATTGAAACTCATCGAAATAGTCGAAAATCTTGAAATATATTGAAAATGTTCGAACTAAACAAAAGTTTCCCGTAATTTCGGAAATTCGTGAAATTTTGAGAATTTCAAGAATTCCGAAAAATGCCTTAATTCTCAAGATTTTCGAAACTTTATTGAATCTCTGAAATTTCTGAAATTTTTTCAATTCTTACAATTGTCAAAATACCGAAAACTTTCCAAGTTCTCTAGATTGTTGCGAATTATCAAGTTTCTCGAAATATTAGGAATTCGTAAAATTCTCGTAATTTCAAGAATTATGAAAATACTATGAATTTCCAGAATTTTTAAAACTTGTTTAGAATTTTGAATTTTTCAAAATTGTTGGAATTTCAAATATTTTTAAACTTCTAAAAACTTGTAAAATTCTGGAAATACTACTAACTCTGAAAATTCCTAAAATCGCTGAAAATCTTGAAATGTTGAAAATGTCCCAATTTATTAAGTTTCTCGAAATGTTAGGAATTCGTACAATTCTCGTAATTTCAAGAATTATGAAAATATTGTGAATTTCCAGAATCTTCAAAACTTTTTTATAACTTGGAAATTTTCAAAATTGTTTAAATTTTGAATATTTCCAAACTTCTAAAGACTTGTAAAATTCTCGAAATCCCTCCAACTCTGAAAATTCCTAAAATTGCTGAAAATCTTGAAATGTTGAAAATATTCCAAGTTATCAAGTTTCTCGAAATGTTAAGAATTCGTAAAATTCTCGTAATATCAAGAATTATGAAAATATTGTAAATTTCCAGAATTTTCAAAACTTTCTCAAAACTTGGAAATTTCCAAAACGACTGGAATTCTGAAAATTTTCAAACTTCTGAAAACTTGTAGAATCCTCGAAATCCTCCAAACTCTGAAAATTCCCAAAATTGTTAAAAATCTTGAAATGCCGAAAATGTTCAAAGTTATCTAGTTTTTCGAAAACTTTGACACTTGTGAAGATCAGTAGGTCTCCTATTGTTTCACTATTTTTTTCAGAATAAACTCTTCTGCATACGCTATATTTTTTAAATTCCCCAGAATTTAGGAGGGGGCTTCAGCCCCCTCCCTGGCTACGTGCTTAGTGACGACGATTAATCCTCTTCTGGAGTCGGACGGAACCCCCGGGTATTTATGGGCCTTGGGTCGTAGGGCAGTGGCACCGCGACACTGAAACGGTTTCGCGAAATTACGCCCGCGACGAGCACGAGAGTTACGGTCATTTTGCTCTCCCTGCAAAGATCTTGAGCATATTTCACGACACATTATTGAAACGCGCGAGTTTCTTTTTCTGTCTTTACTGCAGCCAGCAGCCGAGTGTCAGTTACCCTGCGAAACACGATACTCTTAACGGCCCTCGCGAAAATTAGTCGATCACGGTGAGCTATTCATTCTCGAGATTATCTGTTTCTCGAAGATGAGGGCTATTTTCGAATCAGCTCAAACGATGCTCAGTTGTGTAATTACGTTTGAGGAGCGTGTGCGATCACGGAAATGTTGCTTTCTTCAATATATTATTAGGGGCTGCAAATAGGAACAGGTTTTTACTTTCATTTTTATACATCTCAAAAATTGTTACACATTGCATGTTCTGGGAAATGTCCAAGATTTTTGGATGATAGCATCGGATTTTTATAGTATTTTTGGGGACTGATATTAATTTTGCTAAAATTCTCGATGCTTTTACGGAGCATTATAAAATTTTTGGACAATTGAGGAAATTTAATGAATAGTGGTATATATTTTTTACCGTTTTTTTGGATTTGTTAATGGTTTTTCAGATTTAATACTGGAAATTTTGTTGTTGTTATAATTTCACGAAATGTTCAAAAACTGAGCACATCATTGTATTTCTGCATAATTTTTGGAACTGTCCGTAAGTAAATAATGGTATTGATTTTTTTTTTAATTCTAATTATAAGACTTCTATGTAAATCGATTTTGAATCTATTTCTTCCATTTTTCCAGTTTGGAAAGTTCTGTTTCATTTTTTCTTTTTTTTTTTTAATAATTAAAGAAATTATATCTTCATCGTCATTTTATTGTATTTTCAGTATGTTTGGAGGCTTATGCGGGATGTTTTAAAATTTTATAGAATTTTTTTCTTAAAACCCTCAAAATTTAGCCTGTTTTGACTCCAATAAACCTCTTCTTTGTTGATAATTTCCTGGAAGAGAGTCATTTTTCTCAGTATACGTCAAATTAGATGACATGTATATTCCGAAATAATGAAATTCAAAATAAAATTATTATGAAATTTCTTTATTTCAAAATTCTGTAATGCTCAGGTTATCAAATTCAAGCATCTAAAAACTTGGATGAACTTAAAATACTAATTTTCGTAGTATCAAGAATTATGAAAATATATCAATTTTCAGAATTTTTAAAACTTTTACAATCTCTGAAATTTACGAAAATTTTGAAATTCTCGAACTTAAAAATCCCAATAACTTCCCAAATACCCAAAATACTTCAAACTTCAAAAATTCTCAAAATTTTGAAAAATTTTGTAATGTTCAAAATATTCTAAGTTATCAAGTTTCTCGAAATGTCATAAATTCGTGAAATTCTCGTCATTTCAAGAATTATGAAAATGTTTTAAATTTCCAGAATTCTTAAACATTTTTTGAAACTTCGAAATTTTCAAAATTGTGGAACTCCGAAAATTTTCAAACTTCTGAAAACTTGTAAGATTCTCGAAACACTCCGAACTCTGAAAATTGTCAGAATGGTTAAAACTTTCGGAATTCTCTAAATTATTAAAAATCTCGAAATGTACCAAATTATCAAGTTTCTTGGAATGTAAGAAATTCGTAAAATTTTCGTAATATCAAGAATTACAAAAATATTTCAATTTTTCAGAATTTTCGAAACTTACAAATCTCTAAAATTTACGGAAATTTTGAAATTCTCGACCTTCAAAATTCCAATAACTTCCAAAATGCCCAAAATACTTCGAACTTCAAAAATTCTCGAAATTTTGAAAATTTTTGAAATGTTAAAAATATTCCAAATTAATAAGTTTCTCGAAATATCATAAATTCGTTAAATTCTCGTAATTTCGAGAATTATGAAAATATTGTGAATTTCCAGAATTTTCAACAATTCCTTGAAGCTTCGAAATTTCCAAAATTGTTGAAATGTTGAATATTTTCAAACTTTTAAAAACTTGTAAAATCCTCGAAATCCCCCAAACTCTGGAAATTCCCAAAAATGTTGAAAGTCTTGAAATGCTGAAAATGTTCAAAATGATCTAGTTTCACAAAAATGTTTACATCCTCTAAACTTTGAAATTTATCGAAATAGTCAAAAATTATAAAATACATAATATGTATATTATAATATGATATATATATATTATATTCAAAATGCTCCAACTAAACAAATATTTCCCGGAAATTTAAAAACTTATAAAATTTTTTAAATTGCTAGAATTATGAAAACTGCCCCAATTCTCAAGATTTTCGAAACTTTTTCAAATCTCTTAAATTTCTGAAAATTTTTGGAATTCTGAAAATTGTAAAAATACTAAAAACTTTCGAAATTCTCTACATTATTAAGAATCTAGAAATGTTACAAATTATCAAGTTTCTCGAAATGTGAAAAATTCGTAAAATCCTCGTAATTTCAAGAATTATGGAAACATTATAAATTTCCAGAATTTTCAAAACTTTTTTAATACTTGGAAATTTTCAAAATCGCTAAAATTCTGAAAATTTACAAACTTCTGAAAACTTGTAAAATCCTCGAAATCCCTCAAACTCTGAAAATCCCCAAAATGGTTGAAAATATTAAAATACCGAATATGTTTGAAATCATCTAGTTTCTCGAAAATTTCGACACTCGTGAAAATCAGTATTGTTTTATAATTTTTTTTCAAAATATACTTTTCTGCAATGTGCTAGATTCAGAGATGTTAAATTACCGGTAATATATTTTTTGGTAATGTAACGTGTAAATTACCGTTTTACTACCGTAAATTACGGTAATTTATCGAATAATGGATTTCTGATGTGAAAATTACCGTCACATACTGATCGGTAACGTAATGGTAACGTAAAAATATCACAAGTCTCATCTGTTATCTATAATACACAATATTTTATGTGAAGTATCATACAAACATCATAAACTTCAAAATTTTCATCTATCTATCGATCTTGTTTATGCGATAATACATAATATTTTATGTCAAGTATTATACTAACATAATAAACTTAAAACTTTTGTTTATC
>JAPYZK010004485.1:0-11971 GCA_030522785.1 Platygaster equestris
TTAATAGAATGAGAAAATTATATATTCCGTAAAAATTCCCACAATGTGTAAATTCTTACATGAAAAAAAAATTTTGTCCGTCGTAAAAATGTTTAAATTTCTGAGACCATCTGAAATGCTCCAACTCCTTGAAGAAATTTAAAATGTCTCAAATCATCATAAAACTCCTGAATTCTCAAGATCCAAAATTTCTTTCAATTAGTGATAGGAAACTACGCGACTGTCTTTTTCTCACTCACAGAAACAGTCATTTAGTATGAAAGAGAGAGCAATAACCTACTCACCCCTGATTACAATCTTTCTTCAAACTTAAATTTTCGCGAAAATCCACAACCTTTCAAAATATTCAGATAATTAACACTTCCCACACCATTTTGTCAATTATCAAAATTTTTCGAATCACATTCTGTTCAAAAAATGCTCTGAAAATCCAATCCAAATCATTTCGAAAACTGCTAAAAAATTTTCCACCCTCGCCAATTTTTCCGAAACATCGATCAATACCCATACTCACTTCTTCAATCCACATCCGATGTCGCGGAAACAAAATGACGAATCAACAACTACGGCCCATTCATACAGTAACTGATTAATCACTATTTTCTTGCAAATTTCCAGAAGTCGAATTTACACGGGCCGCTGCATTGACGCTTGTTGGTCATTTGTTGCGGTCTGCATTAAATGAGATATTAGCCTACAATGCTCAGCTACAGATGCAAAGTGCCCGTATAGATTTTAGCATCAATCCGCCGGATTTATATGATTGGTCGTGCGCAGCTGGCGAACGCCCTTAAATTAACGGCGTTATATAATAATTGTCTATCGACACATGATCATGACGGTACATGATTGTATCAATTCAACGAAAACATGTGAAATGAAGTTTTTGCGGAATTCGGGTGAAGAAACTAATTTTTTCGGAACTATCGAGAGGTTTTCGGAATTTGTGGATAGGGACGGGAAACTACGCAAATGTCCTGCTCACACTGGCGGGAGGAGTCGTTTGGTGGGAGAGAGGAAGCGATAGTATTGCTCGATTATGTGAGGGAATTGCAAAAATTTTGTAGGATTACATGGATATCAAAACAATATATGATATTTCTCTGGTTATCTGATATATTTGATAAGATTTTATGATGACTGAATCTTTTTTGACGATTACAGGATGCTCGTGGAAATTTTGAAAATTTGCAAAAATTCAGGATGACTTTGAGATGATTCTTGTCCATTTTGGAATTTTCTTTTTCTCTAATCTGAAATTTCCATCTACATATTTTATCAAAATTTTCATTGTTTATTGAAAAAAAATCGTGAATTTCGTAATTGGAAACGATCAATTTTTGACATTTTTGAATGTCTGGAAATTTTTCACTTCTTGAAGTTTTTGCGTATTTGATACTTTTAAAGTCATGAAACTGCAAAATTTCAGATTTTCGAAGTTCTAAAGTTGTGGAGTTTTGGAACTCATGAAGTTTGAAGCTGCAAAGAAT
Source organism: Platygaster equestris (assembly GCA_030522785.1). Classification (NCBI taxonomy): domain Eukaryota; kingdom Metazoa; phylum Arthropoda; class Insecta; order Hymenoptera; family Platygastridae; genus Platygaster; species Platygaster equestris. Next base: position 1,491 of record JAPYZK010004485.1, read on the forward strand.
TATCAATTTCTGGTGTTTTGGAAGTTTTAAAAATGGCAGAAGTTTTTGAACATTTCAGAAACTTCTGAGAAATTCACAAACGTTCGGAATGTCTGAAAATTTTGAAGTTTTGAAAATATTATGAGTTCTAAACATATCAGAATATAGAGTAGTTTTAGAATTTTAAAAACTGGAAATTATTGAGTTTTGACATTTCTGATTGTCTGTAAATTACACTATTCTTGACCATTTCACGTATTTTGAAGTTTTTAAGTCTAGAAATTTGAAAATTTTCCGAATTCTATAATTTTAGAGTTTTAAGTTTACAAACGTCCGAAACGTCTGAGCGTTTGAAAATTTTAGTTCCGAAAATATAAGAATTTCTTCAAATATAAGAACATAGTAGCCTTAGAATTTTTGGAATTTACAGAAGATTGGAAATTCTTGAGTTTTAAAATTTCGTCCGAAAATTTCGCAATTCTCGAAATTTTTACGTATTTTGAAGTTTCAAAGTTGTGAAGTTCCAGAACTTATTAAGTTTAAAGTTTAAATCTTTGGAAAGGTCTGTAACGTCTAGGAATTTCGAAGTTTTGGAAATATTAGGAGTACTGAAAATATTGGAATACAGTAGTTCATGAATTTTCAAGATATGACAGTATTGAGTTTAAAAATATTTGAAGGTCTGAATATTCCGCAATTCTCAAAATTTTCACAAATGTTTGAGTTTTTCAGTCTAGAATTTCAGTCTAGAACATTAGATAGTATTAGAATGTTGAATATTGGAAATTAATCACTTTCGACATTTCTGAATGCCTGGAAATTCCGCGATTTTCGATGTTTTTACGTATTTTGAAGTTTTCAAGCTTACAAATTTCAAAATTTTTGGAATTCTAGAATTCTGAAGTTTTAAATTTGTGAAGTTCTGAAACTTATTGAGTTTCAATTTCTAAAGAATTCTGAAGTTCTGAAGTTTCGCAATTTCCTGAAATTTGAGAGGTTTTTGAGGTTAAAAAACGTTTGAAAATTTCACCAATCTCTGAAACGTCTAAAAATCACGGAGTTTCGGAAATATTAGAAGTTCTACGAATATTGGAATAAAATAGTTATAGAATTTTCATGATTAGAAAGTATTGAGTTTCTGCATCTCTGAAGGTCTGAAAATTTCGCAATTCTCGGAGCTTTTACGTATTCTAAATTCATCAAGTCTAAAAATTCCCTAATTTCAGAATTTTAAAGCTTCAAAATTGTGAAGCTTTTGAACTGATGAAGTTTGAAGTTTCGAAGAAATATAAAATTCTGAAGTTTCGCAAGTTTCGGCAATTTCAAAAATTTTTTATCGTTTCGAAAACGTTCGAAAACCCTACAAACGTTCAAAATTACAAAAGTCTGAAACGTCTGAACGTCTAAACATTTCAGAGTTTCGTAAATATTACCAATCCTAAAAATATTGATAAATAGTAGTTTCAAATTTTTCAAGATAAGAAATTATTGAGTTTCTACATCTCTGAAAGTCTGGAAATTTCACGATCATCGAAGCTTTTAAATATTTCAAATTCTTTGAGTCCAAAAATTTTAAAATTTTATAAATTTTGAAGTTTCGAAATTGTGATTTTGAAGTTTCCTCGTATTTGAAAGTTTCGAAGTCTAAGAATTTTGAAAATACGCAGGTGTCTTTCACGCACTCACTGGAGCATTTGCTTGGTGAGAGAGAGGGAGCGATAGGATCGCCCGATCCTGTGAGGAATTTTTCAAATATTTCGTTAGATTACCTGGATATCAGACCAATATATTGTATGATATTTTTCTCATAATCTTATATGCTTGATGAGATTTTATGACAATTGCATCTTTTTTAAGTATTTTCTAATGCTTATAAAAAATTTCAAAAATGAATAAAAACCCTAGGATGACATTGCGATGATTTTCCATCATTTTTGAATTTTCATTCTTCTCTCCTATCCAGAGTCTTAATATTTTGCATTTACTAAGATGTTCATCATTTTCCAAAAAACATCGAGAATTTTCAATTTTTCGAAAAAATTCACATTTTTCAATAATTTTCCACACTTTGCCACATTTCATTTCTCGATAATCGTGAGACACAAAAATTAATTCATCCCCTTTTCTTGTCCACCCTGAATCGTTCAAATTAATCTTCGAATCGACAAATCTTCAGAAGAAGATTTGTCGATTACTTTACCTCGAAAGAAGCCTTGAATACGTATAGTTCACTTTAATTTCGATCAAAAGCTTGACTGGGCGCAATCGTTTTATTCATCGACGCGACGCCAAAGGCTAAGGATTTTTCATCTAATTTCCTGATCCGGTGGAAATTTCCCCTCCCTGTTTTCGCTGGGTTCGCTTTTCTTCCTGCATATTGCTCAGAGCTGCCGCTGCTGACCAGACGTGCCGGCTATTCGTTTAACCGCGAAATTACTGGGCAAGGCGAACTTTTGGTACAGCTCTCGTATCATGCTTTAGCAACGCCAAACATCATTACTCAAATTCGTTACGTGGAATCTGGTTTAAACTCTGCCGACCTACAATAATTGGGGGGGGGAGGGGTATCGATTTTGATTGTTGTGGGAGTTTATAACTATTTTGTGCTCGATCGTGGGAGGAATCGAGATTTTTTGGGTTTTCGTGATGGGTGGAAAATTGAGGTTTGTGTCTTGGGGTGACAAATTTCGATGAAGTCCTAGGGCGGATGATTGACGTTTGCGTCTTATTGGTGGAAATTGATGAGTGCAAAGTTATGAAATTTTAAGGGTGAAGTTTATATTGATGAATTGAATTTTAAAATTTAATTTGGAAACTTTAAGTCGATACTCGAATATCGAAACTTCAAGTTTTAACTTCCATCTTGAAATTAAAATTTTAAACTTCGATTTGAGAACTTCATGTCTGAAGTTTGATTCTGCAACTTCAAGCTGAAAATTAACTTCCGAAACTTCACTTCGCTTCATTCAAGTTTATATCGATGACTTTGAGTTCGAAATTCAATTTGGAAACTTCAAGCTTGAACTTTAATGAGGGAGTTTGATGTTTCAAGTTCGCTTCCGAAACTTTGAGTTATAAATTGATGTCTGAAACTTCACTAGTTAAGTTCATATCGATAACTTCGTCTTTAAACGAAGATTCGAACGAGTTTGAATTGAAATTCGAAACTCCATGTTTGGTGATTGTTTCCCCAACTTTTAGATACAAATTAACTTCAGAAACGTTATGATAAAAGTTCATGTCAATAACTTCAAGTTCGAGTTACATTTTGAAATCTTTAGTTTTCAACTCAAATATCGAAACTTTAATAATTATCTTACGTTTAAAAAATCCCAGTTCGAAATTCGAGAACATCAAGTTTAAATTTCAATTCCAAAACATCATATCTGAAGTTCGATTCTGCAACTGCAAGTTGAAAATTAACTTTCGAAACTTCACTTCGCTTCATTAAAGTTCATATCGATAACTCTGAGTTTGAACTTCAATTTGGAGACTTTAAATTTAAACTTTAATGAGGGAGTTTTACGTCTGAAGTACGCTTCCCCAACTTCGAGTTATAAACCAATGTCTGAAACTTGACGAGTCAAATTCATATCGACAACTTCGAGTTTAAACGAAAATTTCGTAACTTCAAGTTTGAACTTCAATTTGAAACTTCATGTTTGGCGTTCGGTTTCACAACTTTGAGATACGAATCAACTTCAGGAACTTCACGATCGAAGTTAAGATCGATAACTTTAACTTCGGAATGAAATTTGAAATCTTAATATTTGAGCTCCAACTTCGGAACTTTTAGTTTGAACTCCAATTTGGTAACTTCAGATTCTAACATCAATTAGAAAACTTTATATCTGAAGTTCGAGTCCGTTACTTCAAGCTAGAAAGTAGCTTCCGAAACTTTACTTCACTTCATTCAAATTTATATTCATAACTTTACTTTCAAATTTCAATTTGGAAACTTTGAGTTTGAAATTTAGTCAAGAAATGTTTCATGTTTAGAGTTTTATTTCGCTACTTCAAGCTAGCAATTAACTTTTGAAACTTGACGATCAAACTTCATATTGATAGCTCCAAGTTCGTATTACAATTTGGAAACTTCAGTTTGAACTTCAATTTGTAAACTCCAAGATGTAACTTCAATCTGGAAACTTGAAGATTGAACTTTAATTTAGAACCTCCAAGTTTGAAGTTGTATTTGAAAACTTCAAGATTGGAGTTAAATTTGATAACTTGAAGATTAATCTTCAATCTAAAAAATTCCAGTGCAAACTTCAATTTGGAATATTTAAGTACAAACTTCGATTCGACACGCCATGTATGGAGTTTTATTTTGCAACTTCAAGCTAGAAATTAACTTTCGAGACTTTACGATCGAAATTCATATCGATAACTTCAAGTTTTAAATACAACTTGAAAACTTCAAGTTTGAAGTCCGATTCGAAAAATTTAGTTTGAACCTAAATTCGAAAATTTTCAGTTTTAACTCACATTTGAAAACTCTGAAATTGAACTTTAATCTGGAAACTCCAAGGTTGAATTTTAATTCGAAAACTCCAAGTTTAAAATGGAATTCAGGAACTTCAAGATTGAATTCCAATGTGTGAACTTTGAGATCGAACTTTTATTTGAGAAATTCAAGTTTCAACCTAAATTTCGAACTTCAAGATTATACTCAATTTGGAAACTTCGAGATTGGACTACAATTAGGAAACTTCATGTCTGAAGTTCAATTCCGCGACTTTGAGTAAGAAATTAATTCATGAAACTTTACGATAGAAGTTAATTGTAGAAACTTTAAGTTTAAACTTGAATCCAGAAAATTTGAGTTTTCAATCTTTGGGAAAAGTTAAGTTTCAAGTTTCAAGTTGCAAGTTCAAGCCAGGAACGAACTTCCAAAATTTCGGTGTTAAAGTTTATTTCGAAAACTTCAAGTTTAGACTCCCATTCGGAAACTCCATGTCCAAACTGAAATTTGAAACCTTCAAGGTTGAAGTTCAATTCCTAACTTCAAGCTAAAAATTATCTTTCGTAAATCCAAAGTTGAATTTCATGTCAAAAACTTTGAGTTTCAAGTTTAATTCAAAAATTTTCATTTTCAACTTCAGTTGATGTATTTGGATTTTAAAGTTCGATTCCACAACTTGACGATTGAAGTTCACTGCAAAAACTTGAGGTTTTAACTCCAATTTGAAAACTTTGAGATTGAAGTTCAAAACATAATTTTCCGAATCTTCAAAGTTGAAGTTTATGTCAAATTTTCGACGTAAAAACTTCAAGTTCTAACTTAAATTCAGGAACTTCAATTTCGAATTTCACTTTATATGTTTCAATTCCTAAATTCGGTTCCGCAACTTGGAGATTGAAGTGTATTGTAAAAACTTCAGGTTCCAATTACTTCAATTCAGAAACTTGTAGTTTGAGCTTCATTTCGAAAACTTCAAGTTTAAAGTTACATCTGCAACTTAAAGTTCAAAGTTCAATCCGCAACTCAAAGTTTGAAGTTCAGTCCATATCTCCAAGTTTAAAGTTTAACTCGGCAACTTCAAGTCAGAAGTAACTTCCGAAACTTCAACGTCGAAGTTCATTCCGAAAATTTCAACTTCGAACTTCAATTCGTAAACTTTGAGTTCGATGTTCAATTTTGAAATTTTAAGCTACACAGTAACTTCTGAAATTTCAAGGCTGCAGTTGATTTCGAAAACTTCAAGTATTAACTTTAATTCAGAAACTGTGAGTTCAAAATTTAATTCTGAAACTTCAGACTAGACATTAACTTTTGAATCTCCAAGGCTCAAGTTCATTTTTGAAAAATTCAAGTTTTAACTCCAGTTCGAACTCCAAGTTTGGAGTCAAATTTGAAAACTCCAAGTTAAAAGTCCGAGTTGAAAACTCCAAGTTAGAACTTCATTTTAAAAAACTGCAAGCTCAAATATTCCGAATTGAACTTTGAATATCAAGTTTTACAATGAACTTCAAACTGTAAGCTTCGAAAGTAACCTCAGAACTTAAACACCTCAATCCATTATTGTTCATGAACCCCCCCCCCCCCCCCACACACACACATAAAATAAACTCTTAAAATTTCCATCCCCAACCCCTAGTACGTAACCGCATCAAAAACCTCAACGTTCAATGATCATGGTCTACCGAGTGAAGCCCAACCCAAGTACACAGCGACAATGATCGAGAAAGCTGCCGCCGCGGAAATGGTTGAAATTTAATATCAAAACTTCTCAGCCTCGCGAGCTAATGCCCCATCATCAGGCATTAATTAAACCCGAACTTCGTTATCGTAACGCGTAGAGATTCGGGAGGAACAAAAAGGGACGGGAAAGAGTAATTCCATTCGGTGCAGACAATCGTACAACTGCGGTCTGTTGTAGCCCAGCGTCAAAGGGAACAACTGCGAAGCTTCGATGAAAGGCCCTTGAGGAGCCATGGGTCGAATTCAAATTTGCACTTCCGCGATCATCGTCTAGTAATTTCCCAGAATGTTGCGATGAACGTTTACTGCAGGCTGTAACGCATTGTCTTTGGGTTTTGATGTAATTGGATGCGGTAATGAGGTTTTTGTGGTTGCAGAGGATGTTCGTTTTTGGAGTCAGATTTATAGAATGGAGGGAATGGAGACTAATGAAGTTTTTTTTAAGTTTCAATGGAGGAATACATAAGAATTGATGGAATCAGCAAATCCTGAAAATTCGAAAATTTGGAATTTTCCCAGTTTCATGAAAATTTCGGAAAATCTGTTACGGTAAAATTGTTAGGATTCTCGAATCTTTAGGAACAACGAAATGTTGGAAGGATTCGAAGTTCTTGTGTTGCAGAAGGAAATGACAAGTTTTGTATTTTTCTTTCTGCGTCTGATATTTCGCAAAATGTTGCAGGATTTCTAATTTGATCTAATTTTTGTTAATTGTGATTCATTCTTCTGTTTTATTTATTCGTTTTTCATCCATATTTGTATTCATTTATTGTTTCATTTTTCATTAATTTTTCTATATTTCATCAATTTTTTCAATTTCATCTAATTTATTCATTCAATATAACAAACTTGAAATAAGGATTGTATTTTTACTGAAAATTCGAAATATCTACGAATATTCCAAACATTTAATACATATTGAAGTTTTTCGAGAACCTGAAAAATTCGTAATTCTTATAAATGTTTATTGAATAGTTACAACGTTTTAACTTTGAAATGTGGTAATTATCAGTTGAAATATTTGTGGCTTTTCGGAAAAACAAAGAAAATATGTCATTTGGATCAATTTCAGTCCGAAATGTGAAAATCGAAAAATTATTAGAGATTTCGTGATAAAACTCGAAAATCAGGGCTGGGAGATACTATTTCTCTCTCTTTCTTGCCAAACGACTGCTTCGTGAGTGAGAAAAGGACAGTTGCATAACTTCCCATCACTACTCGTAACATTTAGCCAGGTTTTTCAAGGACTGGGGAAGAGATTTGAGGCTGGGCTCATCTAGAAAAAGTTGTTATAAATACCAAATTCGATTTTTGAAGTTTCGGAAATATTATGATAGGAATTCTGAAAATATTAGAATACTGAAGTTTTAGAATTTTTAATATTGGACATTATTGAGTTCTGACATTTCTGAAGGTCTCGAAATTTCACAGTTCTGGGAGTTTTTAGATATTTTGAAGTTTTAAAGTCTAGAAATTTCAAACTTTATATAATTTTAATAAAGTTCGAATATTTTGAAGTTTTGAAGCCTAGTATCTCCGAAATTTTCGAACCTTCGTCGTGAAGTTTCAGAATGTGCAAAGCTTAGGAACTTTTGAAGCTTTGGAGACTGTAGAATTTCTGGATTTTTTGAATTCTGAAGTTGTAGAATCGGAAATATTGAAGTTTTTGAGAATTCCCGATAACTCTGAACTTTATGGGAATTGTAATAAATAAATATTGTGGAGTTGTGACATTTTTTTATTTCTGGAAATTTCGCAGGTTTTGAAGCCTGGAAATGCCACAATCAGTATCAAAAAGGTTTCTGAATTTAGGAACTTCAGAAGTTTCCAAAATTATGGAATTTTGAAGTTTTTGAGGATTTCCAAGAACTTAGAAGTTTCGATAAATTTTGAAAATAAAAAAAGTTTGAGTTCCTACATTTTCAAAGTTTTAAGAACTCTGAAAGTTGTCAAGTTTTAGAGCATTTTGAAGTTTGAAGTTCCAAAGTTTTGGAATTTTAAGGTTTTGGAGCATTTAAAGCTCCGAAATTTGAAGAAGTTTCAAAGTTTTGAGAATTTATAAAGTTCCAGAAATTTTAGAAGCTTCAAAAATGTTGAAATTTCGAAGTTTTCGTGAATATCCGGGAACTTCCGAAGATCACTGATTTTTAAGTTTTGACCTTTAGGAAGTTCTTGAAGTTTCGTGATTCCATAAATTTTTACGTATATCAAAGTTCCAGAGTCTAAGATTTGAGGAATTTCTCAAATTCCAGTTTAGTTCACACATTTTTTCGATTTCCGAATTTGTCATGTATTCCAAAGTTCTAGAGTCTAGATATCTCTGAATTCCTCGAATTTCACGATTTCGGAGTTTTGAAGTATTTCGAAGTTTGTAAGTTGTAAGTTTTTTGAATTTTTGAAGTATTGGAATTTTTTGACGTTCTGTACCTCCTAGAAATTACGTAGTATCAAAAATTTGTGCATACAATTACCATATTTCTGGAGTATTCTCGGAAAATCATCAAACACTCAAAATTCAGACAATTCAGTAATTTATTTTCGTAGTTCTAAAAATTTTGCGATTTCCGAACTTCTCACGTATCTCAGAGTTCTAGAGTCTAAAATCTCTCCTTTTTTCAAATTTCATGATTTTAAAGTTTTTGAGTATTTCGAAGATTAAAAGTTATAAATTTTCGGAGTTTTCGAAGTATCGGAATTTTTGACATTCCGTAATGCCAAAAAATTACGAAATTTCGAAAATTTGGGAATACAATATCAATATTTCTGGTGTATTTCCGAAGAATCATTTATTTTATTTTTCCAACCCAGAAAATCTAGCAACTGATTTCCGTAAGGTTCTCAAAATTTTGCGATTTCCGAAGTTTTCATGCATTCAAAAATTCTAAAATACATTAATTTTGAAATTCTCCAAATATCACGATTTTGCAGTTTTCAAGTCTTTTGAATTTCAGCAGAAGTTATTAATTTTTGGAACCTTAAAAGTTAAGAATTTTCTGAGATTCCGTAATTTCGAAAAATTACGAAATATCAAAAATTTGGGTTACGATTTCAATATTTCTAATGTATTTTCGAAGAATCATCAAATAATTGTTTCAATCCAGAATATCCAGCAATTTATATCCGTAAGGTTCTAGAAATTATGCAATTCTCGAAGTTTTCACATATTTAAAAATTCCAAAATACATAAATTTCTAAATTCCTGAAATTTCATGATTTCGAAGTTTTTGAGTCTTTTAAAGTTCAGAAATTATTTATTTTTGTATCTTTCAAAGTTTTGGAATTTTCTGACATCCCGGAATTCCAAAAAATTGAGAAATTCCAAACATTTCGATATACAATTTCAATATTTCTGGTACACTTTCAAAAAATCATCAAATAATTTTTCGAATCCAGAAAATCCAAATCTAACAATTTCTTTCCGTAAGGTTCTAGAAATTTCGCGATTTTCGAAGTTTTCACGTATTTAAAAATTCTGAAATACAAAAATTTCTGAATTTCTAAAATTTCACGACTTTGCAGTTTTTAAGTCTTTTGAACTTCAGAAGTTATCAATCTTTGGAACATCCAAAGATTTGGAATTTCAAGACATTCCGTAATTATGAAAAATTCCGAAATTCAAGACATTTGGTAATACAATTTTAATATTTCTAGTTAATTTTTGAAAAATCATTAAGTTGTTTTCCCAACCTAGAAAATCAAACAATTTATTTCCTTAAGGTTCTAGAAATTTTGCAATTTCCGAAGTTTTGACGTATTTCGAAATTTGAAAATACATCAATCCCGAAATCCCAGAAATTTCAGGACTTCAACGGTTTTAAGTATTTCGAAGTTCAGAAGTTGTTAATTTCCGTAATTTTGAAAGTATTAAAATTTTTTTTTATTCGGTCATTTAGAAAATTTACGGAGTTGAATAGCTATTTGCATAACGAGGGCTGAAAGTCAACAAATGCAACCGAGGGAGAAGTTTGCTTCCCGAGCGTAGCGAGAAAAGCACTCACCCGAGAGTTGCATTTGTTGCCTGAAGCCCGAGTAATGCACGCTATTTTTCACAATCCCTTTATTGAATCATCGATTTTCGAGCCTATAAAGTGAGTGTGCAATAACAGCCCTCGAACTGTTTTTAGGTTAAGTTTACCTTTTTTGACAGGTGATGCAAAATCGATACTTACAGTTATGGAGATTTAATCGAGTGTTGATTATCGATTATTCTAGTATTTCCGTGGTTCCAGTTATCTCTATTCCGGAGATTTCTCAATGTGTGAAAGAGAAAAAGCGATTGCGGATCACTAATATAGCG
>JAPYZK010004486.1:0-19996 GCA_030522785.1 Platygaster equestris
CACGAGAGTCAGGTCAGTCGAGAAATTCGAATATCCCGGCGAGACGAGCAAGGTAAAGCGCGCTGGTGGGGGCTACTCCCCTCGCGCGAGTAGCCCCCATGGGACGAGTGGTGGGAGGTAGAAATTCCCCTGGGAACACTGCTGAGTACAACCCCTGAGGGCTCTCAGCATGGTTGTCATTTATTGTTGATTTACTGCAAAACCGGGACGACTTTTTTCAAAACAACAAAAATGTTCGTTTTGGGAGACATCATTCCCAATTTCAAAGCGGACTCGACAATCGGGAAACTCGATTTCCACGAATGGATGGATGACTCGTGAGTTGATTATTTCTCGCAAACTTGCCTGTTTTTTCGCATAACCTGTAACACGTAAAATCACGCGGTTTTCGCATTTCAGTTGGGCTATTTTATTTTCGCACCCGAACGATTTCACACCGGTTTGTACTACCGAACTGGCGAAAGTTGCGCAACTGATGCCAGTTTTCAAAAAACTTGGGGTTAAAGTTATTGCGCTGTCTTGCAATTCTGTTGACTCGCACAAACTTTGGATCAACGTAAGTTAATTGATATGCTATTAAAAATCATGGGGATTTTGCAGTTTTGAAGTTTCGAGTTTTGAGTTACGAAAATTTTAGATGCTTCGGAATATTCAATTGTTTGAGAAATTGAGATAATTTCGAATTTTTAAAGTTGTTGAGGTTTGGAATCTAACAATTTTTTTAAATTTGGTAAGTTTGGAGTTTTTAATAATTTTGAAGTTTTATAGCTGGAAGATTTTGTAAAATTGTTTGAGTTTTATACATGGCATACTTCATCTTTTGGATAATTTTGGAATTTTAATTTTTTCGAAAAATTAAAAAATGTTGATTTTGAGTTTCCTGATAAACTTTTTGATTCCCTGTCTTTCAAAAGACTTTGTACTGAGTTTTCCGGAAATTTTCGAAAATATAGTCATTTTGGAAAATACCTATACACTATAACAGTTGCAGTTTTTTGAAAATTTTTGAAATTCTGATTTTTTTGGAAAATTTGGAAACGTTAAATATCTCGAATAATAGGAGTTTGTTGTGTCTGTTAAAAAAGCGACAACATTTGAGTTTTCCGAAAAAATTAAGCAATTTTCATTCCATGAAATTTGAAGATATTTAAGTTTGTTCCAAAATTCAGAAGTTTCCTGCAGTTTTTCGATGAATTTCGAAATTATAGAGATTTTAAGTAATTCGCAGAATCATTAGATGTCGAATTAATAACTCAAATTTAATTTTTTGAAAAATTGGTATTTTTAATATTTTTCCCAGAAAATCTTGAAAATTTTCTGATAATTCGAGTTTTTCAACAATTTTCGAAGTTCTGAGTTTTTCAACAAAACTTAAAAAGTTGGAGTTTTTCGAAAGATTCAAAACATGTAAGTTTTTTGGAAATTTTTAAACATTGTCAGTATTTTGGAACATTACATAATATCAAACTTTCCGATAATTTGGAAATAGCAATTTATGTCGAAATTTCTAAAATATTTGTTAATACTATAAATTTTCCTAAAAATTAAAATTTTTTAAGTTTGTCAGAAAATTCAAAAATTTGATTTTTTGGGGAAATTTGAAGTATGTCAAAAGATTCGATGATTTTGAGTTTTTTCAAAATTTTGATATTTTTGAAAATCTTAAAATTTTGAGTTTATAATTAAAATCGTAAAATCATTAACCCTCCTCTCCTCCCCCCCGAAACCGAATTTTTGGCTACAGCCCTGAATATACTGAAACTGTGTTCCAGTACACAATGTAAAAACATGTTACTTTTATGGTAAAAATCATGAAAAATGTTCATACTACCTAGAACCAGTATAATATTAATAAACAAAGGGTGTATGAACCTTTTTTTTTTAATTATTTGAAGAGTTTCTATAGTGTTCCTTTTTAGTGTCTCTTTGGTGTTATAAAGGGACGCAAGGGAACGTCCCTTTGCGTTCCCTCGCGTTCCTTCTGATCTGTCAGGGCAACCACCTATCTGAGTGATTGGAGGTTTACCAGGGTTCCAGAATCTATAAAAATCAAACACGTAAATCATGAATGTAGTTATCAATGAAATTCAGTTATTAACACATTTTTTTAGACTAAGGAAGGAAAAATTTTTTAAGTAATAAAAATATTGATCATTTCGTAATCATGATCAGCCAGATCAGGAACAATCATTTTCGAAGAAAGTTTTCAAAATTACCCAAATATTATAATTAGGGAAATGATAAAAGAAAACAGTTTTATGCAAAATCAGTGATGTTTATTATATGGAAGATTAATGAGTTGTAAGTTTGAACTTGAAAAATGTAAAATTTTTTACTTTTTTTCAGTTTACCTCGTGTAATTTTTAAAAGTCAAAGTTGAAACTACATAATTGTTTAGTTATATCTGATTTCGAATATAATTTTGTAAATTGTTGGGAATTTGAAGATATATTTAATTTTTACTTATTTTCGTAAGAAACAGTAATTACTTCAAATTTCACTTATTTTCGAAAATATCCCATTCCAAACTTTTGAATATTCGAAGTTCAATAACTTATGATGATGTTCTTCAATAAAAGTATGATTATGAGTTTGGAAATCCCTTATTGTTTTAAAACATGCTTCAAATCCCAAGTTTTCATTGACTCAATTAAAAATTAAAATTCTTGAAAATAAATTATTTTTCAACTGAATTCTTATTTTGATTGTTTAAACTTCGATATATTAGATTTCTCGTAAAATTTCAAGAAACTGTTAAAGTTGTAGTTGAAAATTTTGAAAATTGTTAATTTTTTAATTGCCATTATTGCAAATTTGAAATTTTTTCCTTTAAATTCGGGAATTTTCAAATATCAGAATTGAAAATTTAGAAATTACAATTTTTATCAGTCTCAAGTTTGGGAATACAAATTTTTGGTACTCACAAATTTGTGTATTCTAATTTTTTGGATTTTCAAAATTTAGAGTTTTGCATTTTTATGCTTCCCAAATATTGAATTTTAAATTTCTATAATTTTAAGCTTTGAAAATTCGAATTCAAATTTTGTAATACAAATTTTACACCGAGTATAAGTGAACATTTTTAACTTCAAAAAATGGAAACCTGAAAAAAAAAAATAAAAACATATTTATGAGTTCTGTGCTCATATTTATTGGATTTCAAAAATTTGAATTCTATTGCATTTTGTGAAATAATATTCACCAAAAGTTTAACATTGAATGAAAATTGAATCAACTAACATTATTATTGTATAATATTTGAGGTATTTTCATTTTTTGTTAAAAAAAAAGTATTGAAACTCTAATTCTTAGAATCTAAAAAATGCAAACACGCAACTAATTAATAGTTTTTTTACACTGAGGAAGAGAATATTTAATCAACGTAAAGAAATAAAATGATCGAACAATAAGAATCTAGAATATGTCCTTAAAAGAACAAATTAAAAAATGCATTAATATTATTACAGAAATAGCAAAAAAAACAACTTGTATGTGGAACGATCGCCAAAAAAATTAATGATATCCCTCCCCCCCCCCCCCCCAAACATACATTGCAAATGTAAAGTAAGCGGACCATCGAGCGCTTTTTGATCCGTCATTACATTGATTTTTCTATTTCATTGTTCTGTAGTATGTCGAAGGCATAATATTAAAATGTTGGAGAAAGTCCAAAAGCGACGCTGTATTTGATATCACTTCTTTTCAATGGAAAAATATTATGTCTTTCGAATATTAACCAACAAGCGACGGCCGACCTTTACATTTGCAATGTATGTTTGGGGGGGGGTACTTAAGATTGTAAATTTCAAAGTTTTGAAGCTTTTATAGAGAGCTCAAAACTTTTCAAGTTTTGTACGTTTTTTCAAGTTTTTGAGAATTTTTAATGTTCCGAAAATTTCGAACTTATGAATTTTTAGAATTTCGATATTTAAAAAAATAATACAGCCCTGAAGTTTTGGTAGTTTCGGACATTTTAAAAGTTTTGTGATTCAAAAAATTTTGAAAAGTGTAGAATTTTTAAGTTGAAAGTTCCAAAATTTTGAATTTATGAAATTTTTTAATTGACAATCTATCAATATTTTCGAACAGGAGAAACTTAAATATATTAAACTGTAAATTTCGCGATTTGAATTCCACAATTTCCAAGTTCGCAAGTGTTCAAAAAATTTTTAATGTTATAAATGTTTTAAAAACCAAATTTTCGGCAACAGAGTTTTATACTTCGAAGGTTAACAATTTTTAAACATTTAAATTTTGAAGTTTTGGAATCCGAATTCCTGAATAAAAAAGTTTTGTAATAATAGTGAATATAATTTCAAAATTCAGAATATTCCAGTTTCGAGAAACTAGTTCGAACATGTTCAAAAGTGCTAAAAAATTTTGAAAATTCTTCGATTGCAGGACATCAAGAGTTATGGAAAAATCACCGATGATGGGTTTCCGTATCCAATCATTGCTGACGAGTCGCGTTCTATCGCTCACAAATTTGGGATGATTGATGCTTCTGAAAAAGACAGTGCGGGAGTTCCACTGTCGGCTCGGGCTGTGTACATTATCGATAGCGACAAAAAAATGCGGCTGTCCATTCTGTATCCTGCCAATACTGGCCGAAATTTTGAGTGAGCATTTAATTTTTTTTGTATTAATTGGATATTCGATGGTATTTTGCATAATAATTAAAGGCGTAGGAAGAAAAGTTGCAAACTCGTCTTTTTTTTTTTAGATATGCCGTATTTGCTCGAATATAAGCCGCACCCTTTTTCGGTTTTTTAGAGCTCGAAAAACGTGGTGCGACTTATATTCGGATACAAACTTCAAAATAGTGCAGAATGCTGTTGTGTGCTAGAAAGTGCGCCCATATTGTTCATAACTTCAAAAATCTTTAAAACTTCGGAACTCTAAAATATTGAAGCTCTCCGAAGCTCTCTAAACTTTGAAATTTTCAGAACTCTGAAACGTACAATATTTCCAATTTATTATTCTTCAAAACTTCGAAACTCAAAATATCTGAAAAAGTTCTGAATTCCACAATTTCACTCTTACATTTTATACATATACATCAAATTGTTAATCTTCGGATGTTTCTTTAAAAAAATGTGACTGGCCAAAACAGCAAGTGATAGTTTTTCTCGTTTTCCTCAAATTGCATTGTTAAAAGTACCAATTTCATACAATTCCCCTTGTATCTCTGAACTTCATAAAATTCCACTAAAACCTCGAAAGATTTAATTATCAAGTTTTTTTTATTGTCCATGTGTCACTTGAAACAACCTGAAAAGTTATGCGTTTTTCAAAATGACTCGTAATTAGTGAACTAATTGAAATATCAAAAAAAAAAAAAAAAATGAATTTCACTGGCGCCATTAGCAAGTAATGTAAATTCGATCGAGCCATAATTGTTGTTTTTAGAGATCGATTTCGTCGAACTCCAAAATTGTGCGAATTAAAAAAAATGTAACAATTATCGCTCGATCGAATTTATGACACCTGCTCTGAAATCCGTTTTTCGACATCTCAATTTGTTCACTAATTATAAGAATTCTAAATAACCTCATGAGTTTTTTAAAACCTTATAAGGTTCATAGAGTTACAAAAATCATGGCAGTTCTATAACCAATATCATTGTTTTTACAGTGAAATCATAAGAGTCATCGAAGCCCTTCAACTTTCTGACAAACACAAAATTGCTACTCCTGCTGATTGGAAGGTAAATAAAAAAATTTTAATACTATTTAGTACGTATTCATGCGATTGAGAATTTTTTCTGTAATCTTAAAAAATGCCAGTTTCGCGTGTAAAACATGACCGATTTTTCCATTCGTGTAAAAATAACCATTTTATTTCACTAGTAAAAAAAGAGTAAAAACATCATTTCTCCACTAGTGGAAAAGAACTGTTTTTGTACACACGTGAAAAAATCGATCTCTTTCTTTACACGCATAACATTAGGAAAAAGTACAGTTCTTTGTCATTCTGATCCTAATTATCATATTCAAAAATATCAACATCATTATTTCCAAAAATAGAAAGGCGAGGATGTCATGGTGCAGCCAACCCTCACGGACGAAGAAGCTCGCGAGTCATTTCCCAAGATGAAAACCATAACCGTGCCTTCCGGAAAACCGTACATGCGTCTCGTTCCTCAACCCACCGGAATATAAAAACAAAAAATCCAAGGAGAACAACTCGACAAATTATTTCCACAAAGACAGATGTCGAAATATTTTGATCTACTGACGAAGAGAAAGTATCGTAATTTTCAATAAAGTTTATAAAAAAACTAACACGGCTTCAAAATTCATTGACTTCTTTTTATTACATTTATTACATTTACATATTTTCACTAATTTTCACTTATTTCGCAATAAATTATGTGCATCACTCGATGTGTTGACACACATCCAGAGAATGAAATTAATGTGAAAATTTTCAATTGACATTTCATTATTGATTTTCATTTATTTACATGTAGTCTGTCATTTATTTCCGAACGCTATACTGAACGTCAGTCGATTCTCGCCGAGCGAACCGACGACACCTCCATGTACTTGGAGGTGACCTCGTGACCTCCAAACGATTTCCAATCGATTTGACTAGTCTATTGCTGGAAAATATGAAAAATTATTATCATGTCGGCTAATTTTATGGTCACTTTTTAATTATGTTTTAATTCATTAACGGTGGACCTCCAAACGATTGCAATTTAGTTCGTCGCATTTGGCCATATTTGTCGGCCAAGTACATGGAGGTGCTCACCATCTAGTCCTTTAAAAACCATCCATCTCATTATCTCATTGAATACGCCACTTCCGAGTTCCGGTGCGGACATTCGCGTGTGCACTGTGTGTACGTGTGTGATGATGCGCGCGCATAAATAAAAAAGCAACACGCACACACAAGTAGTTGTGTCCAGTTGTGTGCAGTTGTGTCTCTCGCGCGCTTTCACACGAATGTAATTTATGAGAAAACCCATCAACTTCTTGAAAAAAATACCGTTAAAATCGTGCATTTGCGTGCATTGTCATATGGTTTCGCGGGTGTCGCCGCGGAGTTTTTCGAGAACCGAAGCGCGCCTTGGCGTATTCACCAATTTCTCCCCCCGAATGGCCCTTGTCGCCGCGATTGGCGATTGTCGATAAATCGCGCGCGCGTATTCGCACGACGTGACCAAGAAAACCTCGAGGACGCCGCGAAATTTTCACGGTGAAATTCGTGCGTCGCGAATTTTTTGCGGGCAATTATCCAAATTACGCGGAATCGCTAGAAGGCGAACAAAAGTAGTGCAACGTCATGCCGCTGCTCCGCAAAAAGCCCTTTCAGCGGCTCCACGTCTCATCGGATTTTCGGGACAATGACGAGGTTTTCCATTGCGAGGTCACCAACGAGATCTTCAAAGATTTTAAGTTAGTTTGTTTTCTGGAGCGTTGTTTTGGTTTTGGCTTTTGACAATTGTTTGTATGATTGAGATGAGCGTTTTTTGCGGGTTGTGTGATGTTTTGAACCCCGTTACGGTGGAAAAGAGTTGTTGGTTTGGTAATGGAAAAAGAAAATACATTTTCAGGATGTTTCCATTATTCAGATGTTTGTGTTTAAATTATAAACTTTTTTTCGATAGATATACATGTATAAAAGATTGCATGCAAATTAATAGTATATTATATTCCAAAGGCCAAAAAGTTTTTTTGGACGGATGCTATTCCGAGGCGAAGCCGAGGAATATAATCGTATGAGTCCAAAACAACTTTTTGCCCTTTGGGACATACGATACTTTATACACCAAAGGCAATAAAAAGGTTTTTCGGGCCTGAGCAGGCCAATAAAGGACCGTTTATTGCACTGAAGTGTATAAATGTATTTATGTACACTTATGGCCTTCGAATAGATTTACATTGTTTTTTAACTAATTAAGTGTCCAAATTTGCATTTTTGGCAAATGATATTTCATCATTGAATATAATTTTATCAAAAAACCAGATTGTATATATCGTACTTGTTTTTTAAAGGGAGCTTACTTCAATTCTGTGTTTTATATTTCTCGATTTGCATATTATAATATTCATATTTGATGTGTTATAATGTAATTATAATTCTATATATTAACGCGTATATCGTTTATATTTGCAGGTATTACATCTATAACAGTAATGTGCATTTTTCGATGATTTTTCTGTTTACTGCGAATTCTACACAAAATTTATAATTTAAAGCCTTCAGATTCAAGGCACAATGTTATGTTTTAAATTTAAAAATTATCCACAAATTTTTCATCAAGTGTTTATAATTTGATTATTTTATTACATTCAATTAGAATATAGGTTGGCAATTAAGTACCTTATTAAATATGATTTTGTAGTATAAACCACTGCGTAGAATTGTATAACCAAGCGTTTAGTCATTTAGAATATTGGAATTTGCAATTTTATAATATTCAGAATTAATAACCTCTAAAATTTTAAGTCAATTTTTGTGTGTTTATTTCAAAATTTTGACAATCTCAAGTTTTTTAATTGTTGTGTAATT
Organism: Platygaster equestris; assembly: GCA_030522785.1. Taxonomy (NCBI): domain Eukaryota; kingdom Metazoa; phylum Arthropoda; class Insecta; order Hymenoptera; family Platygastridae; genus Platygaster; species Platygaster equestris. Next base: position 8,521 of record JAPYZK010004486.1, read on the forward strand.
AAGAGGGAAAAATATAAATAAATCTCAGTAACAAATTTCTCTCTGAAATATATTTTTGAAAAATTATAAGTAGTCAAGAAAACTTGTTTTTCAGGCGTTTTAACTGCACTGATCATCTGTAGCATAAAATTGATCTTTATAATTAGGATCTTGAAAAAAACTGAAAATTTCAGAAATTTTATAGTATTCGATAATTGAGTTTATATCAAGTGTCACTTATTTCTAAAGTGCGGAATCTTATAGAATAGAGCTTATAAATTTGAATATAACTTGTTTTTCATTCTTCTTACATAAAGGGATTTCAACAATTTTTTCGTTGTTCACAGTGAATTTTGTGAAAGGATCATCCTTTGCAACTCTCTTGTGTGGTCATGCAGCATAACTGGAAAATCCAATTTGACTTACGAGGATGCGTTGGAATCTGAGGAAAATGCTAAGAAATCCATGAAAGAGTTTCCATTGGAGGTAATTAAAAAAAAAAAAAATTGACCACCTGTATAACTTGAAATAAGTAAACCTGACTAACTTATGCATTACTTTGTTTGCAAAATTAAAAAATTTCAATTAATTAGTTATTACAGAAAATTAATGATAACTCTAATCAAGTTACTTTTTTCTAGTAACTATTTGAAATCTGCTCATTTGTTATCGTTCTTCATTTATCGGTGGATCTATGAAAAAAACGGTGTCTTATGTTATATTCAATATTACAGTAACTACTGGAAACATGGTGTCTAAAATTGATTTGACTTTGTTATCTTTTCGTTTGCAGCTCAGAATACCCATTCTGTACCTAGCCCACAAAACCAACAGAACATCTTTTAATGAAATGATAGATGATGTTTACCAGTATGCGAGAGATAGATATTTCATTGGCGAAATGGTTGAGGCTTGCTTTAAAGACGACACTTGGTGTCAGTGCGTCATACTCACAGTATTTGAGCCTACTGAGCAAGAGATCAAGAAATACCTCGCCTCAAATGTTACGTAAGGCACAATCCTGAAAATGAATTTTTTTCAATGTTTTTTGTTTGAAAATGTAACACTCGAATAAACATCTCGGCGGTGAAATTAGAAAACCTAGTCTTTTCCTGATTGTCAAGTGTACATTCGAATTTTTCTGGTTTTATGAGGCAATTTTTTTTTCAGAGATTCCCAAGAGAAGCAGTATCACCCACCAGCTAAATTGTTCCGGTACGAAGTCGAAGCCTTGGACATCGAAAGCGATGCAAGTAATAAGATGGTTTTAGATGCCCAAAATGTTCGTAGAAGGAAGCACCAATATGGCCGAGACAAAAACAGGATTTTCCTTCGAATGCTCAGCGAGCAAAATAGTTATGGAGTCTGGGTCATCAAAGTAGGACACAACTAATGGAAAAAAAATTATTCGTTCTTTGACATTTGAAATGTACGTTTGACGATTTTGTTTTTTCAAGGAAAATGTCCTTCAGAAGTACAACATCTTGAAAACGCGCTTCGATTCGATTTTTGCGGGACCTTTGCCAGACTTCACATACAGGCCAAAAAAAGTTGTCAAGCAAAAACAAGAGTGCATTGACAAGTTCCTGGTAGCAGATATTTCAAAACACAGAACTTTTCCCAAACCGAATGAAAAGAGCGACCTGAATAAAAAAAAGTTAGCCATCAGTTTTACTGCAGTATTGAAAAAAATAATTTTATTCGAAGAAAAATCCATGTTTTTCGATATTCCCAGTCAGTTTTGTTATTAACTAGCAATTGAAATGGTTTTTGCGAGAAAAAAGAATCCACCGAGCCGGGAATCGAGCCCAGGACCTTCCAATTTTATGTCGGGTGCTCTAACCAAGACAAGAGTCTGAGTTCCCAGCTTGGTGGATTTTTGTCTCGAAAAACCATTTTAATTGCTAATTAATAACAAAACTGATCGGGAATATCGAAAAACATGGATTTTTCTTTGTATCAACAACCCAGTGATAGAGAAACGTTTTCAAATAATTTTATACTTGAAAAAAAAATTGTTGACCATTTTTTAGTCACTGATTTTTGCATCAACTACTCACTGTCTTGAGCATCAAGTGTTTCCTCGACCATAAATTATGTGTATTTCAGACAGGACAAAAAGAGCAAAGAGGAACAACAAAAAGCAAAAGCTGAAGAGATGACGGCGAAAAAATTGCAGCAGAAACTGGAAACTCAGGAGCGCAGAAAACGCGAAAGAAAGAAAAAAGCGGCTTTCCAGGTACACGCGAAAGCTTGGGAAAAACCTAGGGACGACCTCGAATGTGAAGATCTCTGGCAACTCCCCGAGCCGGTTCCTGTCAATTGCGAAATTCCAAACGACAAATTCGGCGACGTCGTCATGATCCTCGAGTTCCTGCAGTTCTTCTACAAAGAACTGGAGGTGAAAACGTACTTCCCCGGCGGCGTAAACTTAGAGCTCCTGGAGAGGGCAGTGCTGAAAAAGGAAACTTCGGGACCTTGGAGCGATCTTGTTCAACTATTGCTGGCCAATATTTTCAAGTATCACGAGGAAGAGGAGGATGAGATCCAGGAAGATGGAATCGACGAAAATGACATCGGCGCCGCTTTTATCGAGCAAGGGGTGTCATCCATGGCAGAGGGTGCGAAGTTGGCTACGATTGCTTCAAGCTGGGCTCAGAATCACCAGGGCTGCCAATTGTCACAAATCGAGCTCAGTTATGTTTCACTCAGCGAACTTTTGAGGCAGCACCTTTTGAGCTCGGGAGGGAGGATCGGTAATTCTTTCAGAAATGTTCGAAATTCAAGAAACTATTTTTATAAATTGACAAAAAATTATAATACTTGAAGACAGTGGCGGATCCACGGGGGTGGAGGGGGGGGGGGGGGTCATTGGGTCCGGACTCCCCCCCTCCCTCCCTTGAAGGATGAGAATCCAAAATACTTGTATTATCCCGCCAAGAATTTGCGTTCACCCTTTACCCTTGCGGATAACGCAGAAATATGACAATATTATATTACTGACAGATTGATGTTACGATCGTTTGCTGTAGAATTTAATAGGGTTGCTACCTCTTCGGGTTTCAGGGGACGATCTTCGGGCTCAGGGTTTGAGCGAAAAATCTTCGGATTGCGCTGAATTTCAATACTTTTTTTCTATTTTTTCTGAAAATTGTCGTGTTCAAGCATGGAATACATGTGATTCGAGCAGTGAAAAGTATACTAAATACTTGACAAATAAAAAATGGATATTCAAAAAGGCACGCAATTTTTTTTAAATCATAAATTGAAATTTTTTTCATCATTTTTCAATTAAGGCTCATTTTTACCAGCAAAGAGCGATAGAAAATTCCAGTATCGACTTGTATTCTATCATTACTCGCAACAAGCCTGTAACGAGCCTGAAACGCCACCTAAAAAGTGAGGGTTATGTAGCACTTTACCAGTCCAGTCACTTAATTAGTACCGAGCGCCACTGTCCCCTCACGTAATTAGTTCCGAAGACCGCCGCCTGATAACGCATAATGTACGCGGCGGCCGTCGGAACTAATTACGTAAGGAGGCGGTGGCGTTCGGAACTAATTACGTGACCGAACTTTCAAAGTACTACATAACCTCACTTTATAGGCGACGTTTCAGGTCCGTCACAGACTTTGTTGCGGGTAAAATATCGTACATTACTCGTAGTGCAAGTGTAGTACATTACTCGTCTCCGAACTTGCGGCCTTCGGCTGCAAGATTCTCCGACTCGTATTGCAAAGAAATTCTCCCGTAATGGCACCTCTTACACCACTAGTAATGTAATATACTATTTCTTACAATAAATAAAGCAAATCTTGGTACAAACAACTTCAACAAAGTTATCATATTATCAACTTTAAATAAAAGTCAGTTGAATTTAGTTCTATATTTTTACAAGTTTTAAGAAATTCTGGAATCCCAAAATCCGAGAATATTTCAGAATCATAGAATCATTTGGAATTTTTAACTAACTGTTAGTCATTGAAAAGTCTCAAAAACATAAATATTCCCAGAATTATGCTAATTTTTTACAATCTGCAACATTTTCTTACGTCTATGCATTTTTTGAAATTTTGAAATTTTCCAAAATTACAATATGTGTTGAAATTTTGAAAATTCCAGAAAATTTTACAATTTCGATGATAACAAAAATGTTCCAAATTTTTCGGATTTTCGCAAATAATTTCATGAATTTAAATATCTAAAAATTTCTCTGATTTGACAGTTTCGGAAATGTTGTAAATATTCTGTTTCGAGCATCACAAAAATTGCATCGATCCCAAAAATTTATGAATTTCCAAAAATTCTACAATTTTGATCACTCCCAAAATGTGAGAATATTTGTCAATTTTCAGGAGTTACATAATTCCGAATTGTGATTCGTCAATAAATTGTAATTTTAGTAATTTTTTAATTTTCGGTAGTTCGGAAAATGCTGATAATTCTGAAAATTTTTGTAATGAAAAAAAATTTCAACGGATTTGGAAATATCGAGTTTATTATATGAAAAAATGTTGTTTTTGAAAATCGTGAGAATTTCAAAAATGTAAGTACATCGAACAAGTTTTCTATAGTTTTGGACATTTTCTAAATTTCCATATTTTTCAAATTTTTCGATAATTCCACTTCACAAAATTTCGTAATATTTTGAAAGATTTGAAAATCCCGAGTAGCAGTTGCAATTGTCGGCAATTTTGATGACTTGAACTTTGTTGGCAGTTTTAAAAATCTAAGAATTCCAGAAATTTCGGAAACTCCCCCCCCCCCCCCACGTCTTTTAGGGCCTTCGGGTGAGAGTCGTACTTGAGGTGAGAACCCTATGTGGAAACGTCCAAGCGACACAATTATAGTTTTATGCGTACCATGTATTTTAAATATGAATATTTTAGGTTAAGTTATGTCATGACAGTGAAAGTTTTGAAGACGCTCCCCTTGTCGAGATTTCGGATCCGCCACTGCTTGAAGAATTTAATTTCTTGGATAGAATACATGTATGTTTGCATTTTGTTGTGTATTGAAGAATCGCTATTTTTGAGAACAGGCGATGTCGCTTCGAAATGGCGATACTCCCAAAGAGGCGGCTACACAAACCAGGACGACCCCGCTCTCCATCTTCGAATCAACGATCCTCGTATCCTTCGTCTCCTGGGTCACCGAAACGTTTGCGAATTCGAAATAGAAGACAAATTGAAAATCGTAACGTGCTTGATTAACCAACTCCTGACTTTTGCCTCGATTCGTGACTTCATCGAGGAGAGACATGAGAAAGTTAACAATGCGAAAAAAGAACTGAAACTGTTCTTCAAAGCTGAGCAGAAAAAATTGAAAGAGGAGAGAGAGAAAATAAAGGAGCAAGAAAAGGAGGGCCAAGCACCTAAGGAATTGGACGATCAAAGCCTGAAAAAAATCACGCGCCACAATTGCACCGATGACAAAAAAAGGGAGGATTTGCTGAAGGAATTGCAGGAAGCTTCGAGGGACGACCAAATGATGCTTTGGCTTGGTTCTGACAGAGCTCATCAAAGATATTGGAGATTTTTGTCCATTCCGGGTCAGCGATTGATTTTTTTTTTTTTTTTTTTTTTTCTTTCTTTGGTGAGAATTGTCTGTTTTAAATTCAAAAAATTTCGTATTTATTTATTTTAAATCAGATTTGATATTTCAGGCTAAATAATTCTAACTTGCGAATATATAAATTTCAAAGTTAGAGAATCTTTAATTCTTCAATTTAGACAGTATTAATTGAAAAGTTTGATGAGTTATTAACTAATGATGTGTCAACAATATTTATTCAATAATCTCAGTTTTAAATAGGTGTCCAATTTTTGACACTTTGAATTAACATTTTTCCTCGATTGAAATGTTGATCACGGATTTCAAAATTAACATATTTTAAACTTGCTGAGAAAAAGTGTTGTAATTCAAAATGATTTACTTGAAAACATCAGTGTTGCCAGTTTAGGGGTTTTCCCCAAAAATTTAGGGTTTTTTCGGGCCCTTAGGGGGAACTTTAGGGGGACAAAAAATTTAGAGGGCAAATTTAGGTGGTTGATATTTCAAGTCGCACTTCGAGTTTTCTTTGCTAAAAATTGGAGGGAGTTAAAAAAAATTTTTTGTCACTCGATCTGATTCAATCGCAGCTACTCTCACGTTGCTTTTACGGACATTTTCAACTATTTCGAAAGTTTTTGAAAATTTTGAAAATTTTCAAAAACTTCAAAAAATTTCAATGATTTAAATAATATTCCGAAAAGTTTTAAAAACATGGAAAAGTTTTACAGTTCCACAAACATTTCGAAATTTTGTAATTTTTCGAAATTTTCACAAGTTTACCGAAATTTTATAATTTTCTAAAAATTTTTCGAATTTTCGAAAATATTAGAAATTCCATGGAATTTCTGAGAACTCTCAAAATTTTCGGAATTTGGAGAATTTACAGAAAATTGAATCCACAAAAAAATACTTTAAAAAGTGAAAAAGATTGTCGGGCAATACAGGATGGAAACAATTCTATTGTTAAAAATTACAAAAAATAATGATATCAACCGAATTCAACCGTCAGTCAGATTTAAATCACATATCCAATTAGTCCCATACAAAAAAGTAACAAAAAGCCCCGACAAACCGCTTTTTATTAGCATGCCGAAACTCGAAAATTTTGATTACTGATGAACAAGGTAATTTTCCACTTGTATATCGTCTAAAAAGTGTGAAAACATGAAGATAAACGGTTTGTCGGGGCTTTTTGTTACTTTTTTGTATGGGAGTAATTGGATATGTGATTTAAATCTGACCGACCGTTGAATTGGGTTGATATCATTATTTTTTGTAATTTTTAACAATAGAATTGTTTCCATTCTTTATTGCCCGACAATCTTTTTTACTTTTTGAAGTATTTTTTTGTGGATATCATTTTTTTTGTAACATTTCCTTGCGATATTTGATTGAATTACAAATTCAACAACTTTTGATTGATTGAAAATTTTTAACTCCTGAATTTGTGTAATAAAATTAAATGATAAGAAACTTGATATTTAATGAGTTTGATCCGTATAACACGTCTCTAAATGTACATTATAAAGTTTATGTGTGGAATTTATAAATCTGCCGACCAAATTTATAATAGAGATTCATGAGATGAATTTCGAAGTACAGCGTGTAGAAAAAAATATACTGTGAAAAACGAAAATTTTATAATTAGAAATTTGTTTACACATGAAGTAAATTTTCAACTGTGTATTATAAAATTTACAAAATTTGCATTGTCAGATGAAGTTCCAAAACTTGTAGATATCCAAACTTTTTTATTTCGAAAATTTCCACATTTTTTCGAGCAGAATATTATACATCGAAGAATTAAGAAATGAGCATTTTTTCCTGTTTGAATTTATTCATACATGTAACTGGACTTCTTAAAAAACTATTCATTTGTATTATCTTGACTATTTCGAAACTGGTAAAGTTTCCACACTTTTTCGCTTCAAAAACGTTGCACAATATTTATATTTTAATTGACAGATGAAATATAATTTCTTTAATGCCAATTTTTCATATAATACGTTTTTATTCTAAAATCAAGCAATATCATTTTCAACTCCCGAAATATTTTGAAAATGCGTGGTCAAAATATGCTTGATAATACATAATACAATAATATGTAACTCATAATAATATAATGTATAGCGAAATTATGCATTTTCTAAGAAAAATGTCGATATACTCAGATTTATTCAGAAATCAAAAATGGTTCTAATTTGTAACAATTCAAAATTGCGTTTCTTTTCATATATTATGTTTCAGAATATTTTTTGTATGCATCTTCAAACTACTCTTAAATTTGGATTCGTTTTTTTTAATATTCCCTCCGATCCAAAAAGACTCATAAGTTTAAAGTTAAAATACTCTAATCTCCAAATAAAAATATGTATTTTTAAATATCAGTCATGTTTATAATAATCCCGAGTGCTTGAAGCGTTGAAAACGTACTCATTATAAAAAAGTATTATTTTTGTTATAAGGAATCAGTAAAATATACTTTATTGGTCGAAACCCGCAAGTAAAGCTAGGTTATAGTTTTTTAACATTGCGGGGCCCTTGCCCAGTTCCCGTGGCACGAAGATCAATTATTTTTTATATTATACGAAAAAACCCAATTGTCATTCACTTGTCGAAACAACGATTCGCTGCCAACAATGAACAAACTTTCTCGTATGACAGGTGGATGACAATTTGTTGTTGTTTTGTTCGTCTCCCGACTCGAAAGTCCCGAGCAGTCCAGAGACTCGAGTCCACTTTTGTCCAATCATGGCACTCATGTCCACTTGCAGCGCCTCTGGCGCGCTCTGGCGGCGAGGCGCCAAGATGGACATTTTCTGGACCAATCAGACAGGCACTTCATTTTTTCGCATAAGCGAAACGGAAAGATGGCCGACCTCGCTGCGAAGCACGACCGTGATTGGTTAACGCCGCTCGAGAGAGCATTGGCATTCGTTACACGCACACATCCACCTATGCGTGCGTAATCTTTCGGGAAAAGAAAAGCGTTGAATTTATTGTCTGCCTGTATTGCCCGACAATAAATTCTAACGAATTTTTCAATATTTTTGCATATCAACCTCGATAAGTGGTCGAATTATCTGAATTGATCAAAATTTTTGGATTTTTCAAAATGTTTAAAAATGTTGATAAGAAAATTGTTGATATTTCGAAAAATTTACGGAATTCTCATAATTTCTGAAACATTTTATGATTTTTCGAAAATTATTAAAATTCAACTAAATTTCACAATTTTTCGGATATTTCCTGAATTTTCGAGAATATCAAAGAATTCCTCATTATTTTTAAAACTACAGTGGTGTCAGTGTAAAAGATATTAAAATGTAGTACCCAACATTAAAAAAAATTTTTTTCATGGGGAAATGACGAATTTCACGGGGAAATAGCACTCTATCTGGGGGGGGGAAGGGGGGGAGGGGCGTTGGCCACCTGGCAACACTGGAAAAAATTTTAAACAACTACAAATTATAAGAATACAGTTTTGTGAAATTGACATGACAAAAACCAAACTCAAATTTGGCACTATGAATTCAGTTTAATAACGAAATTGATTTTTTTACCTCAGGAATATTTGTGGAAAACAACGAGTTGTGGCCTGGTACTTGCATATCGGGAGGCACACCTTACAAGCCTGAACTTCGCGACAAAGCTTCCGTTTGCGCGTACTTGATGAACAAAGTCGAGCAGGAAGCGGGCGAGAAAGAAAACAGTTTTTCCGGCAAGAAATCGCCGAAGAAGAATTTCAACGACAAAAACGGGCTCAAGTCGCCGCGCAAGGACTCCAATTCCAAGAAGGAGAGCAAAGTGGACATGGCCCATTACAACGAGCTCAGGAAGAAGGTGATGTGCTGCACCGGCAACATCACGTGTCCCGTGCATTGGAAAATTTCCGACACCAAGTGGAGCTTCTTCAGCGAGCCCGAGGACATCGAGAATCTCATCCAGAACTTGAACAAGCGAGGGTTCAGGGAAAGGGAGCTTCGGAATAATCTCATTCAGGAATCGTCAAATCTCGTATCCGTCATTACGGATTGTCCAAAGCACAAACTCAATCCGGATCTTGTAAGTTTATGGTTAAGTTAGGGCTTTTTGTATTTAAGTATGATAATTTTTGGAAAACGTGTCACCTTTTTTAGTACTTGATTTCTCTTGTTACAGTTCATGATTATTTTGATTCTATCTTGATGTAAGATTCAAAATGTTTTAGTTTTCTGTTCCAATGTTTTGTGGTAGAACAAAAAGTTTCCGGGTAAACTTTAAATGCAAATGGAGCAAAGTAAATTTGTTCCAAGTGAAAGGTAAATTAGTCAGAATACATCGAATTACTGTTGAATTTTTTAATTTTTGTCGATGAAGAAACCTAAAATTTGTTGTATTTTTGCAGTTCCCAGAACCAAATAAGGAACCTGCGACAAAATCTGTGAAAAAGTCCAGGTACGACAGCCCGAACCTGGGATTCCCTTCGGACATGTCCGTCGACGAGGTCATGGAAATGGGACTGAGAGATAACATTCTCGAAGTCGAGGAAAAATTGTGGAATAATTCCATGGGTGCCTTGAAGGTGGGATTATATATATATAATTTTTTTTTTTTTTTTTTTTTTTTTTTCAATTTTTTTCACGTCGATAATTGAAGGATGAGGAATTATAAAGGCCTACCCGCGTTTTTCCAAATTTTCTGGAACGCTGGAAAAATGTTTGCGTTTCGTGATTTTTCGAAAAAAACAAAATTGATGTTTCAAAAAATGATTGCTGCCCATAAAATACGTATTTTACTTAAATCGCACTTCAATTTCTCGAACACTGTTCGAGTTACGAGTCCCAGAATCTAAGCCGGGTCTTAATTCAAGGGGTACTGTGGAATCAAAAGGGCCTATCTCGGCGTACTATGTACATTCACTCGAGCGGATACGCTTGGATCCCGATTCCCGGTGCAATCATTTGCTTCCAGTTTGTTATTTCGATTCTCCGTCGATTTTTGTCGTAGCACAATAATTGAAGTATGTACCAAAGTAATTACATAACACAGTTCTCAAACACCTTGATTGCATTTTTCGGAAATTTCGTGATCATAAAAAGAAAATTTGACTGAAAGCCGAGTTGCGTTTTCAACCGCGAGACGTTCACAAGCAACAGGTAAAACGCATCAGAGGGAGAAGAAAAAATCGGCTATAATTAGTCACCCGAAAACCTTGGTTAACACTTTCCCACGCTAGATATCAATTTTTACTATTACCGTAGTTCAAAACCGAGAGAAACCTCGAGAAGAATGAATTTTCCTTTAAGGCGCAATGTTGAGATTGGCTTTTTTGATTTCACAGTACCTCTCGAGATACTGTGAATATCAAAAAATTTGAAAATAAAAATACTTGATAACTTACATACATCAAAATTGTCCGAAAATTGAAAGTAATAAAAAATTTCGGAATTTCAAAACTTCGAAATACTGTGAAACTTCAGTATTCTAGGAAATTCGTTAAAATTTCACAAATCCAAAAAAATTCCAAACTTAAACACTACAAAACATCAAAATAGTATTAAAAACTCTGAAACCCTTCCAAATTCGACAAAACTTGGAAAATTTCAAAACTTCCGAAACCTCAAAAACTGCAAAAGTTCGCAAATTTCAAGTTCCGGAATTCTTCCGAACTTCGAAATTTTCGGAATTTTTGAGCCTCAAAGTTTCGAAATACTTTGAAACGCAAAATTTTCGGAATTTCTGAAACTTCGAGAATCGAAATACTTAACAACTTACATACTTAAAAATTGAGAGCCGCGGTAGCGCAGTGGTCAAGCCACCAAGCTGCCAGGCTCAAGGATGCGGGTTCAAATCCTAGGCGGGGTCAGATTTTTTTCTGTAGCTTTTCTGCTCAGAAAAATTCTCTGATTGCCAATAGACAATTCGAACTCACGTCCGAGCTATACCGTCACTTGGTTTTCCA
>JAPYZK010004487.1:0-10396 GCA_030522785.1 Platygaster equestris
AAAAACATCAACGAACTAAAAATTTCCAAATTCTCATTTACGAACTACTAATTAATAAAAAACATAAAAAAATCAGAAAGCTTCGAAAATAAAAACTCACGGTTAATCCCGCGGGCGAATCACAACCGCAGTCTACATTTTCCGCGTGTTTTGATCCAAGTTCATAAATTCAAGCAAAAAACGGTTCAAAATGCGTTTAAAATTGAGACAAATCGCACGTTAACTGTACGTCAGTTTATTTACGAATGCGCCGCAACCGCGCACGGAGGCACCTTATATACCCTACGCCCGTACTTTCGGGACGTTCCAGAACGTTCTCGTATTCTGCGCATTGGAAAACAAGTGCCTCTAAATCCTCCAAATAACGTCAATTCCGTGCAAAAATTCAATGGACAACACTTCATCCACGTGCAATCTATATGATACCGCCAAATTTCGAAAAAAGCGTCCAAATTATACGCGAAAACATGGAAAATTCCACGAATAAAACTATTGATCGCGACCCGGCGAATCGCCGGGTGGTGCCGGGCTGCTGCATCGATAGAGTGATAGAGAAGTACATATATTTTGCGATATAGACGGAGATGGAGCGAATACAAAGCAAAATGTGGCGCAGTTACAAGAGAGGATAATTTCCGCTTCGTGAAACGTACCCGACCTACGACTATTTTTGACCGTGACCGTGTGAGATAATCGACGGATTTTTTGCTTGAATGGAAGTAAAATGAATTTCGGATTTTCACGTTTCGAAAAAGGGTTTTACAGTTTTTTCTAGTGTTCTGTATTAAATTGTATGAAGAATTGTTGATACTGCAGTGTTGTTTTTATAACTTGTATCAATTTGAATGAGTATGCTATTGCTTTCTCTGTCTCGTCGAACGACTGCTCCCGTGAGAGAGAAAAGGACAGTTGCGTAGTTTCCTATCTTCGACTCGGAATTGTAGATATTACAATTTTTGAATTTTGGAGATTGTGGTTATAATTATTCATAACTAAGTGTAATTCAGATATAGTTTTTGATTAGAATCCGAATTCTGTCGAATTTTGGAATGCTTATCTCGCGTTACGCACTTATTACGAGAGTAATATTTGGTGAGTTTTTAAATTTTCAAGATAAAACATTTTTAATGCAAACTCAAAAATTCCTCATCATTTTTTGAATGATTTCATTGGATTTACTGTTGTAAATTATTTGAAGAACACGGTTGAAACTGCAGTCTTTTTTTTATGACCTCCATCACTTTAAACTTCATACTATTGCTTTCTCTGTCTCACCAAACGACTTTCCCTGTAAGAGAGAAAAGGACAATTGCGTAGTTGCCCATCTTTAACTCGGAATCGTAAATTCTACAATTTTTGAATTTTAGAGGTTTTAATTATAATTATCTATAACTAAATTTAATTTACGTATAATTTCCGATCAGAACCCGGATTCTGTCGAATTTTGGAATGCTTATTGCTCAGAATATCTCGATTTACGCACTTATTACGATTTGGCGATTTTTTAAATTTTCTAGATGACAAATTTTCAAGGCGAATTTGAAAATTTCTCGACATTTTTGGACTGATTTGATTGGATTGGTCAGTTTTGGGAATTCTCATCCTTTTTTGCATTATTCGCGCTGAAAAATTATGACACGTGATCGAAATTGACTTTTTCGACAAAGACGATTTTTTTCAAAATACAATAAATGTACAGAAATTTGAAAAACCTAAATGCTTCAAAATTTCACAAAAGTCGAAGCTTTTCGAAACGAAAGACCCAACTAAGAATAGACGCCAAGGATTGATCAATACTTCACATGCGGAAAGTTTTGCTCCAACAATTGAAGCGCAATAAATGTCGCTTCGAAGGACAAACTTGTTTTTGAGGAACTGTGAGTGACACTTTGAAACAGAATCATCTTCAATGTTTCAATTTGACATTGAAACAGACGTATTATGTACAATATGTAGTATGCATTTTCAAACTTCAATTTCCAATTCATCTAACTCGAAAATAACTTTAGAAATTACATTTTTTTACCGAAAAATTGACGTATTATTAAATAATTTCGAAAACACGTGAAAAATAAACAAATGAATGAACATCTTGTTTTCTTCGATATAATGGAGCTGTTACGCAACTGTCCTTTTCTCACTCACAGGAGCAGTTGTTTGGTGAGACAGAGAAAGCAATACTAACGCCGACCATTTGTCGTTATCGATTTTCGCGGTATGTAATCAACGACGCAGAAAAACCATTCGATCAGAACATTTACTAACTATATACTATCTCATTTAATACATTATTATATGTAATACAACATACAATACATAATAATATGTATTGTGTTTTTTTAGTAATATAATATATCGATTAAAATTTTTAAATAATCGGTATCGATTTCAATCGATATCTTACATATCGATATCTAATTGTGCCCGAACAATAACATAACCTCCAAAAAAATTTAAACAAATCGAAACGTGTGTTTTTATGTCGTCAAACAAATAAAAATCATATTTTCGTTCATTTAATCGAAGCAAAAGAAGAAAAAAATGAGTGAACGGGTAAACATCCACGAATTGAGGCTCGACGGGAGAAAACCGTTGGAACTCCGAAAAATTCGAGTAAAATTAGGAGTGTTTCGCAAAGCCGACGGCAGCTCCTACGTTGAGCAAGGAAAAACAAAAGTTTTAGCGACAGTTTACGGACCGCACCAGGTATACGGATTATTATGATTATTTTGTTTTTTCTGTTTGGAAATTTTAATCAGAAAAGTTTTTCAACAATCTTACGATTATCTCCAATAGAGAGCCTGGCCATCTGCAATGTGTTAGTGTGTACGTGTCGATCGCTTGACCCAAAATGGCGGCGGTGTAACATACACATTTATCGCGTACATACAATAGCTTCTTGCTATTGGAGCCGCCATTTTGGGTCAAGCGTTGGATCCAGTCAATCAGACAGTTGCGCTGGATAGCCAAACTCTCTATTTATAGGAACTCTATCCATAACCAATGATTGTCAGGGAAACCGAAAATATTTTCGTAAAAACCTGGAAATATTTATTTATTATTCATGAAAATAATTTATCACTCTTTTTGCGATCAATAAAGTTAATATAAAATTTTCAGCCAAAAGCCAACGCCTCCAGAATCAACTGCCAGTACAGCACAGCATTATTCGCTTCCGGAATCTCGGAAAGAAGAAAAAGGCCCCGTGGCGACCGCAAGTCCCAAGAAAAAGCCTACCAACTCTGCCACGCTATAGAAGCTATTGTCAACCCTGAGACAATTATCTCTTCCCAAATTGATATTTTTGTGCAGGTTCTGCAAGTTGACGGAAGTGAATTTTGCGTTGCTATAAACGCCGTCACGCTCGCTTTGATCGATGCTGGAATTCCCATCAAAGTAAATTTCATTCAAATGTTGATTCCAACTTCTCGATTCTTAATTCAAATATTCACTGTGAAAAAATTCTCAAAATTTTCAGGACTACGCCTTAGGCTGTTCGGTGACTTTGACCGAGTCAGTTTCTGGGGAAACGAAAAACAGTCATGGTGCAGGACTGCTCGATGCTAACAACGTTGAAGAGTTTTCACGGGGAGCTACAATTTCTGTAGCGGCACTCCCTGGACGCATCGCAGATTGTTCAGACACCAAAAATCCGATTATCATCGCCCAGGGATCTGGCCAGCGATTACACTCGTCGCAGTTGCAGCCGATGAAAATTCGAGCCCTGAAAGGCTGCGGCGACATCAAAACCATCATGGAAGATGCCACAATAGAACACATGAAGACTTATAGCTCAGAATCGACTCAGTCGGCCAAAAATTGATTCGAAGATTTGTTTTCATACTTACACTAATTTTTATTTACAATCCAATGTTACATAAAAGAATATTCCAGTTTTTTATATAAAATATATGTATATATAATGTCTGTGATTAATTCCCTTCTCCTTTAACAAGGCCTCATGAATGTTCATTTTTTTTAGAGTTTGGCGTCAGGGTGACGTTCGACTATCATGCCCACTCCCTGAAAAAAATTAATCAGATGTCAGTAACACGAATTCTGGAGTACAAATTTAAATTTTTGCATATATCTTGAATGCAGCTTTCTGAATCAAGTTTGTAATTCAAAATACCTGGCCCCCAGCGGCGCAAGCAGCGATGAGACCGAACTGCTGGTCCTCTTTAATGAGCCTGTTGGCAGTGTGGGTCGCGAGGCGCACCCCGGTCGCGGCGAAAGGGTGCCCGATTGACAGAGAGCCACCCCACGAGTTCCACTTGGCCAAATCCGGTATGCCAACTTTTCCACTTCGCTTGAGATAATTCTTGGCAAACCAATCCGAATCCAGGGCCTTCAAATTCGCCAGAATCTGGGCTGCAAAAGCCTCGTGAATCTCCCAGACACCGATATCCTTGATGCCCAATTTTGCTTTTTCCAGAACCTGAAAAAAGCGTTATAAAAAATCCGGACCAAAATGGAGAAACGAGATAACTACAAGGTCTGAAAAAAAACCTGGAAAATCTTTTTCTAGACTTTGTGAGCAAATTAAAGTACTTTTGGGATGGCATAAGCGGGACCCAGGAGAAGCTGGTCCTTGGGGTCCTGGGAGACGTAAGTGAAACTTCTCAAGTAAGCCTTGGGCTTGAGTCCGAGTTGCTTGGCTTTCTCCTCGGTCATGATCAGAGCCGCCGAAGCGCCATCCGTTAAGAAGGACGAATTGGCAGCGGTGACTGTGCCATATGGCTTGACGAATGCCGGCTTTAGCTTGCCCAGCTGCTCCATTGACGACACCCTGATGCCGTTGTCCTTGTCGACGACCTTGCCACTTCCTGGCACTGTAATCACGAAGAAGATAAAAACTGTGTCCAATTGAAGTCATGTTTTTCATAAACTTCTCAACAGCAATGTAAAATCTGTCACGAGGGATATTGGGTCAGAATTTTTGATGTGTGTATAAAAACACATTTATGGGGTTGACTAACCTATGAAGGGCACCAGGTCGGAGAGATTTCCTTGCTGCTGAGCCTTGGCAGCGAGGGTGTGCGAGCGCAGTGCGTATTCGTCCTGCTCCTGCCGGGTGACGCCAAAAGCAGCGCCCAACCGGTCACCACTGTGACCCATGACTTCATTGGTTGAGAATTCGGCCACGGCAGGCAACTAAATATTTTATAAAATTAATGATTATTTGTGAATTCTGTAATTTTTAAATTTCAATTTCCAACTTTCTGACTAGGTGTTTTTCTTGCAACAAAATTGGGCTTTTCAGAGTACTCGCCTCAGGAAGCAAATGCTTGGGCCGTATGGAAGCAAGCAAAGAGAGCTTTTGCATAGGGCTCTTGGCCTTGTTGGCCTTGAGCATGAGGGAGCGCATGGCGCGGCTGTGCCTGATGGGGATGTCAGACATGAACTCGACGCCGCCGGCGACGATGGTGTCATAGACGCCACAGGCGATGAGGCCCATGCCTGTAGTGAGAGCCTGGTTACTGCTGATGCAGGCCATTGTCACTGTGTGCGCAGGCGTGTGATCGCTGTAACCCGCCGCCAGCGCTGCCTCCCGAGCTATGTTCGACGTCCTCACCTCTTGCATCACCGTCCCATAAACTATGTAATCTACTATCTCTTTTGGGAAGCCCACTTTCTTCTGCAAGTTCCTGCAAAGTAATCGCGATTAGAAACTTTCCAGTTACATTTTTAAGTAGATATGTACATATTTGACGAATGTTCTCTACAAAAACAATTCTGAGTAACAAATTTTTGTCAATTCAATTTTGATTCATGTTATTTCTTACATCAAACTGTCTCGAGCTAAGTCATGGGGCATGAGCTTATCGTAGCTGGTCCCCGACAGCAAAAATGGTGTTCGTACACCATCTATGAAAACGATGTTTTTCCCAGCAGGATTCGGCGTCGTCGTCGTCGACGCCAGTCTTCTTTGTTTCATCCATTTGGCCTCCCAAACTGCTGAAACTAAATTTTATTTATTTAATAATATTCACGTAATGATATAATTTCAACACCAACTGCTAGACATATTTTTCGCAAAAACATCATTTTTTATTGCAAGCACTTCGGAAGTAAGTCAAAAAGTTACATAAAAAATGTTTGTTTAATCCTCAACAGTCATAAAAACCCAAGTCCTTGAACGATGTAACATGTTTGCGATTAATTCTAGAAAATCGCCCTTTGATCGCAAGTTCAATTCATGACGATACGTGTACAACTGTTATTATTATAAATTCCAAACGAGCATGACAGGGCATTTAAAAGAGAAAAAATATACAAAAAGAAACATTTATAACTAAATTGTACTCAACAATATTTCACTCACTTTGCGGTACGATTTGTTGGTATCGTTGCACATTTTTGACAATTAAGCTGGACATTGTTGACGGGAAACAAATAGATGCTAAAAATAGTGAAAATGGTTTTGACAACACTTGACTGGAACACCAACAAAAAAAACGACAATTCGCGGTTTTGGCAGCTGCTTTTCACCACGAAAATGTGAAAACGTTTTTCAAATATTTGTGATTGTCATTTAAACTAAACGTTGATTAGAATAATTAACTTAATAACACAATCTGACAGCTGACGACCATCAACGACTGATCAACGACCAAATTCGCGAACAGATTTTCACAGTTAGTATCCCTGTGCAGGTGCATTACACCACCATTACAACACATCACAATAATAATCTTCACATTTGGCATCCCTGAACACGCAGGCATCACAGACATCACAATAATAATAATTCGCGGGCGTCGATTTGGACGATTTTGACAAATCAGCAGCGTGCAGCAGCATGCAGCAGTCCAGACATGTCATTGGTTCGCGAGTAAACACGTCGCGCATAGTTTGTTTTTCTTTCCGTCTGTCAGTTGCGGTCAATTGCTGTCAGCTCCAAAAATCCGTTCGTTTTTTCCTGCAATTTTCCGAATCTGAAGTGTCGTGTCTTTCGGAAGTGCCGCGATTGGCGGAAAGTCGCCCCGATGACTCGCGACCCGCGATCGGCCTAACCTGAACGCGCCCTGGAAAAAATAAAAAGTAGCCGATTTTTGGGCTTATTTTTCGTGACCCGCTACGTGGCAACATCAGCCGGTGTGTATTTCGCGAGTGGGTTTAATTAGCGCGACCGGACTCCGGCGATCTCGGCATGTGCGGTTCGCTACCTCCAATTTCCTCGATCGGATGAATGTTTTTCGTTATCACTTTTTGGTGAGTTGCGTTCGTATATAGTTGGCAATTTTCGTGATTATAGTTGCAATTGGGTTGGAGGTCGAATTATTTGGATGCTCAGGAAATATTTAGAAAGTCGTTATCGGATGGATACGGGTTTTGTGTGGAAAATATAACGGTGTATGATTCGAGGATTCCGGGCTTCGGAATTTGTGTCGAAATCGTGTACTGGAGTGATGTTTTTGAATTTTTTAGTGTAATTTTTGTGATTTATTTAATTGTTGAACATGGAATGATAGATTTTTTTATTTTTCAAAATTTTAATTTTTTGGAGTTATAAAGCTGAAGTAGGGTTTCGAGGTTTTGAATTCAGCAAATTCTTTTTCCGAGATTTTGTCTTTTGTGTGCTTTTATTTTCGATTTTTACATTGTTCAATGTTCAAAATTCGAGTTTACGTCAGTTGCGTGTGTGTGTGTGTTTTTTTTGTGTGTGTATCAATTCAGGAATAATGTAAAGTCTACGTTTTCGAAATTCTGAAGTTACGAAATTCTCATTCGTTAATTTTTACATTAATTTGTTTTTTCCACCTTTTTCGTAATATTTTCGAATTTTAAACATGAAATTACGTATTTTTCGATTCTTGGAATTCAGATTTACAGTTTTACATAAATTTTTTGTTTGTTAATTTTTTGTCAGACCTTTCAAGAAATTTTTAGAATTTCGAAGTTTTAAGAGTTTCAGACAATTTTGGAGTTTCGAAAAAATGTTGAGTTTAAAATTCGTTGATTGTTGGGCTACATGAAGTTTTTAAATTTCGTATTCTCCGAGTTGTGAAGTTTTGGAATTTCGATGTATAATAAAATTTCAAAGAATCTCGTAGTTTCGAGCAATTATTAAATTCGAAATTTGTCAAATTTTGGAGTTTTCAAACTTTTGTAAATTCCGAAAGTTCTAAAGTTCTGGAGTTACAAGGGTACTTTTTCGAGTATTCGGATTTCCTCGTCGTCGCGATGCGCTGAAAGTTTGATAGACGCCTGTGTCATAAAAGGGCGACTCGGACGATTCCGTGATTCATCATAAAATAAAAATACGAAGAAGCAAAGAAGTGAAAGGACCGCGAGTTGCCCTGGGGCACGTGGGGCTCAATTCCCGAGGAAGATGAGAAAAGCGAGGATGGCGCTTCGTGTGAAAGGCCACATAAATGCCAAGATTACGATTTCCCTACGAATCCAAAAAACACGCGCGTCTCTGATTCCACGGGCGTTAATATTCCAAAAAAGGCCCCCTTCAAAACTCTCCCCCCCCCCCCCTCCCCTACAAAATAAATAAGTATTCAAAAATGTACTGAAAATAACTTTTTTAGTACACTCACTTTACGAAATTGGAGATAATTACAAGTCCAGTAAATTGCATCTTCTTGAAAACTCGCATAACAAGGAATAATTCGCTCGTAAAATCATTAAACTGTTTCTCGGAAATATTAAGGAAAGTACAAATTTACAAAGAGCGCGCATCAAACGAATTAGACGTACATATTAAGCTCGCGCAAACATTTTCAAATGTATCATTTCGCGCAAGTTAATTAAGGCGAATTTTGGAATTGATGTCGAAAAATCAGATAACTTGACAGGAAGTTTTATTTTTAGTTTGAAAATTCAAACACCTCGAAATCTGAGAATCAAACCAATATATCTTCGCGATTGCTTGGTTTTTTGCAATGTTGCTAAAAAACATTTCATTGCGAAACGCACGAGTCAGCGAAATCTTGAGCGCTAGAATTCTCGGGTTCGCGGGCGTGACAAACGTAGTCGTTCCGAATAATTCCTCCTTTTGCTCGACAATGTGTTTGTGAAGCTCGTTACTCGAATCTCCTTTGTATATGCAGTCGCCAAGGCGCGAAAACACGCGCGCCGGACTCGCCCGAATGTGCATTGTTCCTCGCGAAATTTTCTTCCTTCCTTCTTCAGGGTGTCTGATAACAGGAGAAATCCTGAGAATCCGCTTTTATTACGGCGCAAGTCGGTAAAACTCAAGAATGACGAACGAAACGTGTAATTAAATCAAAAGCAACGAACTTTAAAAACCCTTCACAGAAATGCAACATTTTTCATTCCGAAAAATTGTTAAAGAACTAACTCTTTTTCTGTATGAAAAAGTTGGATTAAATTCTACCATTGCTCGTTTACCGCGCGGAGAAGAAAAAACAGGGTCGGGTTTCACGGTAAAAGCGACGATTAATTGCGCGATTACCGCAATGAGGTGCGCGAAAACTCCGGCTCGCGGCGTTCCTTTTTTCACGCGCGAGTAAAATTCCGTTTGGCGCGAATGAATGAACGGCGAAATCCCGGCTCATAGTTCTGTTCTTCCTGCAACAGCAGGAAGGCATACGCGTGAACGCCCATTAGCATAGATCACTTGTTCGCATGTAAGTCGCCGTTTCGGTCAACGACTGCGGCCTAGCACGCTCCACGTGAACACACAACGACAGTTATTTCGTGGCTCTTTTATTTTCTTTCCCCTTTTTTTACCGTGTCGCGATTCTAATTGTCCTTTTGAGCGTCTCGTTCCTTCCTGTTCCTTCCTGGCTTTTTCTTTGCCATGTTCGCGAACTTGAGTGGAATAATATATATATATATATATATGCGTTTATTCATACCCCTGGGGGTTTTTGGAGGTTATTTATACATTTATACGTTTATACATTATTTGGCGTAGTGGAATAAGTTTGTTTGAATTAAATTGTACTAAAGTCAGCTTTAAGTTAAGTGTGTCTATTGCACGGGAACAGGTACTGTGCGTAAGTTGAGCAAAAATAAAACTAAAATATAATACAATAAAAACTTCTTGAGCTTGGGATAATATCATTAATATCATTATCGAAGACGAAAAATATCGGTTTTTGGTATATCGATATATCAACCATGCCTTAACTTTAAATAATGTTATGCCATAGAGAAAATCCTCTTTCACAACGCTATTTTCTCGAAAATACTTCTTCTAATTTGTCAAAAAAGGATATTCATGTTTTTAACCAATAAGTGATAGTCTCTTGTAAAGTGTAAAACTTTATTATTTCTTGAAATTATGGGTTTTCTAGCCCTGAAAAGGGCTGGTGCATGTGCATTAGTGTGCTGTTTGACTGCGTTTGAGTGTTGAGTTTCGAAATAAACCATCACGCCTGCCTCAATATTTCTTGCTGGTGGACGATTATCTTCGATC
>JAPYZK010004488.1:0-10395 GCA_030522785.1 Platygaster equestris
AAGGATACAAAAATTAAATATTTAATAGAAGAATATAAAAAATGAAGCAAAAAAAAAAAAAAAAATACAAGAAATTCATTAATTTTATCAATAAATCCAAAAAAAAAAAAAAAAAATCGATATATATTTTTTTTCTTGCAAAGACTCTGTTTTATAATGTAATTACGAGGGGAGGGTGATAAACTTATATGTAATCTCTCGATTTAGTCACATCATCCGTAATTCAGACATTTGATTTAATAGCGGCGAGAGGGGATCCCACCTCCGCGCCCAACCAGAACAATGTTTTTGGAACAGTTTGTACGTTACAGCCATAAATTGTCAATTTTGAATTCCGCGGGCAAGATGGCGGACATCGTGTCGGTATGGTGGGGAGAGGGGAAGGTGCCTGAATCAAATGTTTTGTCCGCTACTAAATCAAGCGGCTCCTAAATCGAATGTGACTAAATCAAGAGACGAGTGTATTTTCAAAAATCAATTACTTCAAAATTTACAATTCTTGATATTTCAGTCGGTTTGAGAATATTTTATTAAAATCCAAAAATTGTGGAATTGTAAATTTAGACTCGAAGTTAAACAAGTTTTGGACTTTCGAAATTTTTTCGAACTTGAAAATTAAACGACTCCATGAAATAACAAGTTTAATGTCATAGGATTTCTCGAGAAATTCTATGGCGCGCAACCTGTTATTGCACAGAGCCGTTTAATTCTGATGTTGAATTCAAAGATTTGGAGTGCAAATTTATATCGCTTTCGGACTCACATTATATGTGAGTCAAATTTTGAAAATCTCCAGATTTTATAATCCCCAAATTCGAATTTTCATCAAAATTACAGTAATTTCAAGTTTTTATGAAGTAAGATGGTAGTTCTCCGTGTTTAGTTCCAAATACGAATTTCATGATCGAGATTATGAATGAAAAATCTCTCCATCGAATTTTTGTATGATTTTTCAATACATGGACCAAAATCTGATCGTCAAAAAATTTTTACTAAATGTTCAAAATTTACGCATCTTAAAAATGTACTAGTTTTTTGAATTTTGAATATGAAAATTTCTCAGGAATTTAATTCCATTTTCTGAAAAAATCCTTATAAATTCGAAAGATTATCCCACCAAGTACATTCAGCATTTTCTCAGAGTAAGCATAATCTATTAACTACAAAATCTAAGTACTGTACAGATTTTTCATTCGCGCGGGCCACCGAGAAATTTTTTTTCTCGAAATTCATTTTTCTTGAGTTCCAAATATGGAGCTCGTGTAACAGATCGATTTTCTTTTCGATAAAAAATAAAGTGACGCACCAACAAAAAGTTAAATTAATTACTCGTAAAATTAAAGGGTGTCTAGGAGATCGCCAGAATACATTCTTCCTTCCTTTTCGAAATTATAGTCTATATTATAGAAAAACTACTCTAACGAAAAAATTAAATCGAGTGTGTTTGAAGAAAAATGGAAAAAATTTTGGTAGAAAAATGATGAAAATATTGAAATTTTTGAGAATTTTCCAAGTTCCTAAAAGTTTTAAGAACTTTGAAGTTACTGGAAATTTTGAGCATTTTAGAGTATTTTCAAAGTTTTGAGAATTTATAAAATATTCAGAATTTTCTAAATTTTCAGAATTTACGAATTTTCAAGAATTTTCTAAATTATGTGGATTTCGAAAATTTCGTAAATTTTAACAATACCGAAAATTTCAAGGACATTGAAAATTTTAAAAAATTCCGAGGAGCTTGAAAATTTCTAGCACCTTAAAAATTTTGAAAACATCGAAAATTCTGAACATTTTCAGAATTCCACAAATTTTTAATAGTTGCAAAAATAACACAATTTTTATTATCTTAAAATATTTGTATGTTAAGATTACAAAGTGTCGTAAATTTAAAATTTTGGGAATTTTGAATTTTTCAGCAGTATTTAGCATTTCAAATTTATTGGAAATTCTGAGAATTTTAAACATTTCGAGAATCTTTGAATTTCGAGAATTCAAAAAATTCTAAAAACTCAATAATTATGAGAATTTTTGAAATTCTCGCAATTTTAAAAACTTCGTAAATTTACAGAATTCCGAAAATTTCCAGAAATTCGAACATTTCGAAAATTTCAAGGAACTTGAAAAATTCAAAAATATATAAAATTCTGGAAATTTCAAATTTTTCAGAACTCTAAAAATTCCAACAAATTTCAAAACTTACAAAACATTTTCAAGTATCTCAAAATACTAAAACTTCGTAAATTCAAAATTTTCGTAAATTTCAACATTTTTCAACATTCTCCTAAGTTCGAAAATTTCCCCAATTTGAAATATTTTATCATAACTATAAAAAATCTAACCCTTTCAAAATTTTCCGTTATCTAAATATTTTCTTTCTCTCGCTCGCCAAAATTGTCTAACTCGGTATACATATAGTGTTCTAGTTCAAAACCTTTCGCCTCAAATTCTTACAAAGAACCCAACTATTCCAAAAAACATTATGCGTTTTGTGAATAATTGACAGGAGATACATTTAATGTTCTAATAATCTTATTCTGAGATTCTTACAGAAGTCTGGCACGCTTAGACACCCCAAATAAAACATTCTCAGAGCAAAAGTGGCACAAGTTATACAAGACTTCCATGAAGTTACAAAAAGCGTCCCATTTTTGCTCTGGGAGATGTCCAGTTCAGTTCAGGGATGCAAAAACACCCTGGGTAAAGTATAATATGAAGGATGTTCGACGCCCTCGGAGCAAAAGTGGGTCATTTGTTGTGCTCCGAGGGCTGTCGGTCGAGGGTTGGGAAAGAGTTTGACGAACGACAGGGCTGGCGACGCGGACGGCGAAGGTTGTCGAGGGCTGGTTGGCGAACGAATCAAACGCGGGTGGCGGTCCCAGAGTCCAGGTGTTAGCATGGGGCGAGTGGATTCCATTGTTAGCACTCCAAGCCTACAGGCCATGGCAACCAGTGTTAACAAGAAAGAAAAGAAAAAAAAAACAGTTTGGTTAGTAATTTGATTATGACTTCCTATCAAACACCGCTATTATTACGAACGAGGAGGTTAGACGTGAGAGAGTGAGGTTAAACATACAGATATAGTGGACTCTCCTTGTAATCCTAACAAAAATGCATGGCAATCATTGTACCATCATTTGATTTACACTGATTCATCGTTCGTATACGATTGTACGATGAGGAAGTTTCGGAAAAATCGGATATGTTGAAGACATTTTATTTATTAACGACCATCATTTATGCGTTTTTGTTTGTATCATCATGTCATCAGTTTGAATTATTATATGGTACAATGATTGAACTCGTATAGCATTTTCGATTGATCTCAATTTGTTACGGCGTTATAAAGCCGTTATAACGCGATTAAAATGGCGGTCAAGATGGCGGTTAAGATGGCGATCAAGATGGCGGCCAAAATATCCTCATATCCGCCAATCACCAAAGAGGAATTCAAGTTCTCCGCTCGATTTTTGGTCGCCATGTTAACCGCGTTATCACGGCGTTACAACGCCGTAACGAAATAGGATCAATCGAAAATGCTAGTATTTTATAAGAAGGATCCAATTTCGTTTCAAGTGCCGTATGCGTTAATTTCAACTGCGCGATGATCGTGGATTTACCAGAATCCCGAAATTTTCGGCAAATGCAAATTTTTTAGAATTCGTTATAAATTTTCATAAAAGTTTGGGACATCCAGTAAATAAGAATTTTCTGAATACCGAAATACGAAAATTTCATGACATTTAAAAATTCTGTGAATTATTTGTTGCATCTTGTAAGTTGCACAATAAAATTTTCAAAATTCAACGAACTGAACATTTTTTACGGTTAAAATTATAAATTTGAGTATATAAAAATGAAAAATTCGTAAATTGGAAAGGTCAAGTTTCAAAATTTTCGAATTTGAGTACGTGAAAATGCAAATTGAAGATTTTCAAATCCCAATTTGATAAATTTAGTGTTATTATTTATTTTAATTTATAATAATATTTTCGTCTATCCGAGTAAAAAAATTACCAGTGAACTGTAAAATGGTTGAAAATTTATGTGTAATAAAATCAGTTTAAAATTACATTGCGTATGAAATTGGAATGATTGAAAACAAAATGGGATAAAAATACACGCTAAATTCACGATCGCAGCGGCGTCCGAAACGGCCGCACATTAAAAACAAGCAAAAGCTTCACTTCATTCTCCATTATGTCTAACCTCCTTTATTACGAATATTTTTTGTTATTTTCGTACGATTTCTAACATGACTTGCAATCACACGAGCAATCGTAATTTTTCTTCCAATTTTCATCAAGGTTGGACATTTCAAATTTGCTTTCAATCAAAAATTATGATTTTCACTACTATTCAAATAACCAATTTTTGAATGTTCAATATTCTGTAAAATTATAACAATTAATTCACTAAAAAAACTCAATATCTAAATTCTGATATTTGAAAATTCAGTAATTTTAAATTACGAAACATGCGAACTATTAATCATAAAAAATGTAAATTCGGTTATAAAATTTCAGAATTACAAAAAAAAACTCCGAATATATGGATAAATAAAAAAATTCTCTATTTTTGAAAAAAAAATATTCCCGACTCTTATTCGTCTTTCACTATTCGAAATTTTTTGAAACCCTGAAAATATCCCAACATGTTGTCCCTGAATTTCCTTACTACTCCATAAATTCGTAAACTTTATAAATCTTCATAGATGTCATCCAAAAAGTCCTAATTAATTAAAAAACTGAATCGATGCCCAACCTTGATTACCACTGATATATTAATAAGGCTCAAGTCAGCTCAGAAAGAGACAGTAGCTGTTAAAAAGCGATGCTTTCAATGGTCCATCGAACCACGCAAATTTCCATAAATTCTGCAATAATTAAACAAACATGCAGCGACGCGAAAAATGACGGATTTCGACTTTCGAAGCCCGAAATCTGCCATCAAAAACATCACTTAATCAAGCCATCACAACAACCCGATCAACCAAAAAACTTTTCTAAAACGTCACACGCTTCTGCAAATATCAAGATTTTTGAAAATTCCGCGAATATTTTGACGTTTTTCGAAAGTTTTGCAGCTGAATGGGACACGGATAACGAACGTGTATAAAAACCGTTCGTTTTCGCTTCATAAATCGAGTAATGCGTGAAGTGCACGATGACGAAATTAATCATTGTAATGAAGTAAGGATCGAATAAAAAATGTGAAAGACAAAAACAGAAATGTCGCTGAAACAAGACGTAAAAAGATTAGTTGGAAGCGTGACTATCGCGATTATTGTCAACAATTTGACTTGCTGCGAAAATTAATGGTAATTGCGCCTCTTTTGTTACTGTTTAATCTACAATTTTTCATTGTATCATTCATTTATTCATTTTTTGTTTCACACGGTTCGTGGCTCGTGTACCCTCCCCGCGCATAGGAAAGTTATGGAGACATTAATAGGAAAAAACGATATTAGTCGAACAACCC
The DNA here is from genome assembly GCA_030522785.1 of Platygaster equestris. Taxonomy (NCBI): domain Eukaryota; kingdom Metazoa; phylum Arthropoda; class Insecta; order Hymenoptera; family Platygastridae; genus Platygaster; species Platygaster equestris. Next base: position 5,476 of record JAPYZK010004488.1, read on the forward strand.
ACGAAAATCGTGTTTTTGGAAAAAATAAGATCTCGTGAGTTGCGCGTTTTGACAGGCGATTAAACGGAAAATAATTGTACGTCTAAAGCCGTTAGCGAGATGTGAGAGAAAAAAATCGGTGATTTTTGTACTTTCTATTAGCCTCTAGAAATTTTCAGTTTTTTGTATGGGAATTTTTTTAGAGTTTGCATGGGTGTACACCTGCCACCATACCACGGTACGAAGTAAATGAGCAATTTCAGTGACGGTCGGGACTGAAAGAATCGAATTTTGAGAGTTTGAAATGATCGAAATAAATGTATGATTTCGAATCGAAGAATGTTGAATCATTTTCCCAATTTAATATTGAAGTTAATTGACTTTAAATTATTTATATTGTTTCTGAATTTGTTGGACAATTCAAATTTTGATTTTACCAATTTCGAAGTTTTTTGCAAGTGTCGAACTTGAAGTGTTTGATTTCGTGAATTTTGGTATTTGGTACTTTTCACAACTAGCGAAAACATCACTAGCTGCGAAATGTACTATTTTTTTAATTGACGAAATTGTATAAAATCATCCCATATACAAAAACAATTTCCAACTCTTATAAAAATCCGTCACTACAAGAATTAAGCAAAAATTCCACTTATTCAACCAACTGTACTCAGCCCCGAACGCGTCATTTCCCTAACGCTCTGAAAATTAATAACTTTAGTGATTGATTAATGACCCATCAGCAAGCGGGTGTGTCAGAGGAGAACGCACGTGCAAATTTCGACGATAAAACCATCATCGTCGAAAAGAGCAATCGCACTAACAATAAAAAAGTAAAAAAGCGTCGTATTATCAACAGTAACCCTAGTGATTCTAGTTTTTATAAAAACCTTATAAAAGTTTTTAAAAGGTCGGTTTTATACAAGTTTTATAACATTTGCATTTTTATAAAGTGGTTTTATCAGCTTTATAGAAGAAACTTTTTTTTTATAATTTTTTTTCAACATTTTTTAAAATATGCAACAATTTTTCTAACCTTCTTTGGATCATTTTGTTAATGTATATACCATTTTTTTCATCAGTTTATGAGGCTCTAGCTCAAATTTCATTTGGGAAGAAACTTCAAAAATTTTTTGGAGGCAGCGGGATTTGAACTCGCGACCTTTGCATCAGAAATCCAATAGTCAAATTTCTCGTCCATCAAATCTATGTAAATTTGGATGCTTATTTTTAATTTGAATTGAATAATTTTCAAGTCCTATAAAATCGTATGTTTTTACGTTTTATAATTGCTAAAAAACGTTACAAACATGATTTTCTATTTCCTGGTGTAATAAAAACGTACCAAATATTACTACAAGAGAAATTCCTTATATCAAGAAAGTTTTTTTTTCTAAAAATATGAAACTTTTTATACAAATCGCGAATTTTGTTATACAAATAAAGGTTTGATAAGAAAATTTGTATGCTTTCAATTGTTTTTATAAAAAAAGAATTGTATGCACATTTTGAAAAATTTTACAAAAAAATTTTTCATAAAGTTTTTATAAAACCACTTTATAAAAGTCGAAAATTTTATATAACTTTTATAAAATCGACCTTATAAAAAACAAATTTTTATAAATAATTCACTGACTTTATAAAAATGTTGCCTGTTCTTATAAAAACTACAATCACTAGGGAAAAAAAAAATTTCTTCGAGTTAGGGTCAACTTGGCCATGTGGATCACTTGTTAATAATTATTCATACTGACTTTTCGCAACATTTATCCTCGACAGTTAGAAGTACGAAAAGCCAAAGTACTTATCTCTTCAATTAATCATCGTTTACGTAGAAAATATAACTGAGCTCGTCAGAACGAAGTTGGTTATTGTCTAAAAATACGTGAATACAAAGTTAGGAACAAGTGAAAAATGGTTAGATATGATAATTCTGTTTAAAAGTATATGAAATAGAAACCGACGTGCAGAGCGACCTTTCTCCTGGGCTCGGAAAATTTCGAACAAAAATTTATATACTTTCTCCCCAAAAAAAGACAAGCGGGGATGAGTTACGAAAAACCTTCGCGTCGCGCTTTCGACCCTGTTCTTTCGAAAAATCTTTTTAAATATCTTTCGTATAAATATTTATTTCCATCACACACACAGGCAGACATATATGTATATGCATCTACATATACATCGTATCGTAACATAATTCAATGATAATATAATCATGTGTACCGTGTATAAATATAAATAGTACGTATATATACAACTCTGAATGTAAATAACTGTTCCACAGGCACAAGTTGCTAAACGAAAATTCAGCTTCACTGGCAGAAAAATGCAATTGCGAAAAAAAAGTAACTCGAACGTCCTGGATAAATGTGGCTAAAAAATAAATTTTTCTTCAAAAAAAGCGATCATTTTTGGAATACGTTTCATTGCAATCGTAAATCTGATCAATTTTGGTGCGTGGATGGGGAGGTGCGCACCCACATCCTTTTTTTTCATATTTTTTACCTAAAAAACGCCAATTTCTTCACCTAATTGCGGGGAGTTACATCGACAATAATTTTCTAAACAGTTCAAGTTACTGGAAAATTAATAACGAAATCGGGCAATTTTTCCTATCAGGGAATGAAATCGTAATAATGCAAAAATTTATCCTCAGCGAATTTCGAAAATTTTCGGAAACCAGCTGAACCTGGCAAAAAACATTTCCGGACCTGTTATTCATCGTGATTTTTTTCCCTGAGTTGCATAAATAATAAATAATCTGCGCCTCCTCCTGTATTCGCACCTTAAGAAGGTACAACAGTAAAAAAAAAAAAATCCTAAAAAATCAACACCATGTCAGGTACACAAAAAAACCATTCGCACGTTACCATATTATTATGTCATGGGGTGGCACGTGACCACGCTTAAAAGTGTACCAAGCTTGAGATTCGAAACGAAAGAAACGTCTTTGGTACATTTTCAACGTTTCAAGTGACTGGCGAGACGCGAGAGAAAGCAGAAAAAAATTTTCACTTCGTTGGGTAGTTTCAAAAATTTTAATTCAAAATTAAATTCAAAAATGTCAGATACAAACGTTGAAATCAGCTTCGAAAATTAATATTTTCTATTTCAACATTTAAAACAGTCCTTGCGATTTAAAAATTTTAATATCGTTAGTAACTTTCATGATTTTGAAAAAAGATTTCGTTAATTTTCATAAGAATTTTCGAATTTTTAAAGTTTATAAGAATTTTCGTATTTCAATGTTTCGTAATTTATGTGTTGAAATTTATTAGATAAATTACTTCATTTTTCGTATTTTTAGACATTTTCATATTTTCAACTTTTCGACTTTTCCAAAAAATCGATAATTTCGAAAAACGACTTCGCAAATTTGCATAATAATCAAACTCCTAAAAATCAGAAATAAAAATTCTAGATTTCAAAATCTCCAAAAATACGAAAAATTTCGTAATTCATGCAAAACACTTCAACACATAAATAACGAAAGTTTGAAATTTAAAAATTCCATAAATTTTATCCCGTATGTAAAATCTCAATTTCACTTTCTCGAATTCGGAAATGAAGTAAAAAAATTTCTAAACTCGTCGGAAAAACTCCGAGTGACTCAACGTTTGTTTTCTTATTTTTTCCCAACGCGGGGAGAAAAATTTTCCGTTTTCCCAGGACGTTTCCGTCGCTTAAATGAGTAGAGAAAATATAATAATAACGGTATACTTTGTGTAAAACTAACCTGAAGGCGCAAAATGTACTCTCGGTATTCACGAGAGTGCGCCGGCTCTTTGATAAGGGTGCTCGCGGACCTGACCCAAGTGCCTACGCTGTTTGGCAGCGGCTGCTGCACCTGTCGCCAACATGAAAAACGTCAGTGAATCTCGTCCAACGACATCGACATTTTCCTCGACGATTCTCACAACGTCGTTTTCCTTTCCAACAAAACTTACATCATCATATTTTAACAATCGCACTAATTACTTCCGAAACGAAATTTTCCATCGGGAAACTCGCAAACAACGTGTCCAGCTTCGGGAGTTACCGTAAATCATGTCACAGTTCCAGGCTCCCTATTGATTTCGATTTTTATAGCACTTTCTCATAAAATCTTTTAAAGTTCAAAATTTTTTTAAACTTATAAATATATTATATAATATATAATATAATATTGATATAGTATATTATATATTATATAATATAAATTATATACATTAAATTATATAATTTGTTATATATTGTATTATATATCATATAATACATTACATATATTATATTATACAAATAAATTCCAAAACTTCTGAGCTTCGAAACTCAATCAGTTTTTAACTTAAAATTTCTTCGATGTTTTGGAACTCTTCAAAATTCTCTAAAGACTTTTGAAATCTCCAAGATTTCTGAAAATTCAGAACTCGATAGTTTTTTTTCTGAAAATTACAGAAATTTCAGAATTATCGAAGCTTCTGAAATTTTAGATCTTGAAAATTTTCGAAACTTTACAACTTTAAAAATGTTAAAGGTTCCAAAATTTCGAAAATATTTAAAGCTTAAAAATACCAAAAAACCCAAATTTTATGAAAATTAAAAACTTCCAGAATTTTTAAAGTCCCGAAAGTTGCAAAACTTTATTCACCACAACTTCAAAATCTCAAAATCTTTATAATTTGCTCACACTTAAATTTCTGAAATTTTAAAAATTTCAAAATTGCTAGTCTTCAAAACTCTAGAACTTACAACATTTCGAGAACCTTAAGAATACCAAAATTTTGTAAAATTCCTTGAAAGTACCAAAAGTTAATAACTTCATAATTTTTAAAAATTCCACAACTCCCAAAATTTTCACGACAAAAGTTCCCAAACTTCGAAAATTCCAAAACTTTCACAACTTAAAAATTCCACAATTCAACTCAGTTTCAGATTGAAACCCAGTTTTATACATAAAAAATTTTC
>JAPYZK010004489.1:0-20704 GCA_030522785.1 Platygaster equestris
TTTAAATTCTTAATTTACCATCCCCAAATCAATCCACCCGAATCTCGAAATCCGACACTTTTCAAAATCGAAAATTCCAATTCCATACTTCATTATCATCAAATCCTAAAGTTAATATATAAAATTCGAAAAATAAAATTTCCGTTTTTTCTCGAGGTCAATACCCCCTAAAAATCAATAATTTCGTCGATAAATGCACCCCCTTTTCCCCTGGTGGTGGAAAATTGATAAAACTCTTTTGTGGGAGAGGAGATAATTGAGACACGGATTTCTCGTGCAACTGACGGCCCCGCTGCAACAACCTGTTAATGACCCACGCTGATTCGTCTCGTGTTCGATTGTTTCGAACATCTGTCGCCACTTTCTCATGGACGAATGGCGTTATTAGATGCGAATCGTTTAAATGCACTGGTCACTTAGTTTAAATGCCACATGCTCTTTATTTCACACGCGATGATTGACGCTTTCGAGAAAAATTGAGATTTGCACTATTTACGTTAGTATTTATTTATATTTTTTGGAATTCTTCTTGAACTGATGACTGGGCGAAAAAAAGTTTTTTCTCTCATTTTTATTCCAAATAAATCTTCGAAAACTCGGATATTTAGAACTTTTAAAATTCTCGAAACTTCAAAATTCGCAAAGTTTTTAAAACTTCGAAATTTCCATTTTCATTCTTGAATACTTCGAGCAAAATCGAAAAATTGAGTAGAAAATTTCGAAAAACTTGAAAAAATTCCCACAGATAACAAAAATTATCTAAAACATCAAAAAATTCTTCAATTTGCCAATTCAAAAAATTACTCGAAATCGTCAACATTTCGAACATCCTCTTCAAACGATCTTCTATTTTTCAGACAATTTTGTTATATGTACCCCCCTCCCTCCCAGCACGATTTTTACTCGTTTTTTAAGCCCAAATAAAAGAGGGAAGCCCGAGGATGTTTATCATCAATTATTTCCCCGGGAAACGCACTCGAGGTATATAATCACAAGTTGAAACAACAAAATTCGAGCGATGAAGGGGAACCGGAACGTACGTAACCCCAGCGCGGCAGATGACGCGAATAACCGATGACCCTAATTACATAACAAAAAACCCCGAACTTGCACATGGCGAAAAATTCCCATGCTTCACTAACGACACTGATAAGGGCGATAACGTCAAATCACTATGTACAGTAGTCTAATTAAAAATAGCGGAAAGTAGGTACATTTCGCAACTAGTGAAGAAATGATTGTCCGACGAATTTGAGGTTTCTGGAATGAGCTTTAGAAACCTCACATGGTTTAAAAATCATTATTACACTAGTTGTGACATTTATTTTATTCAAAATAGCGGAAAAAATGTGTTAACAAAATGAGAACAGTGGCAAAAGTACGTATTTGATCCACGACGTTGGATAAAGAGTATTTTTATAGAATACTGAAAGTTGAAGTAGCGACTAAAAATTTTTTTTCACGAGTGGAGAAAAGTGTTATTTTTACACAAGTGGCAGAAATGTTCACTTTTTGAAGGCAAAACAGTGAAATAAACCGGAATTTTTTCGGGAATCATAGAAAAATTAGATTATATTGTCAAATTCCGGATTGATTGTATTTTGAGATTTTCGGATTTGAATTTGAATATTTTCTTGGACTGAGATTTTTTATTTTGATCGTAAATTTTTTGATTTTATGATTCACGAATTTTCGAGTATCTGCATTTTTAATGATTCATTGGTTCAATTTTTTTCAAGTAAAAATCGTCAAATTTTGAACTTTTGAGCTCGATTAATGTGTATTTTGAGATTTTCGGATTTTAATTTGAACATTTTTTTGAACTGAAATTTTTTCATTCAATCGTAGATTTTTGAATTTCACGGTTTACCAATTTTAAAGTATTTGAATTTTTAATGATTTATTGATTTAATTTTTTCAATTAAAAATCATCAAATTTTGAATTTTTAAGCTCGATTAATTTGTATTTTGAGATTTTGGATTTTAATTTGAATATTCTCTTGAACTGAAATTTTTTAATTCGATCGTAGATTTTTGAATTTTACGGTTCACGAATTTTAAAGTATTTGAATTTTCGAGTGAACAAATTTTTTGAAACATTGAGTCAATTAATTTCTCAGTCCGTAAATTCTGGAATTTATAAATTAGAATTTTGCGTCTCTGAGTTTTAAAATTTTGCCGAATTTCCAAGTATGCGAATTTTTGATCTAATTCCCATTTTTTTATTTGATTCTAAAAAATTTTGAATTTGACATTTTTGATCAGTAAAATTCAAATCATAATCAATTTTTCCAATATCTAAGATAACCATATATTTGATTAATTGAATTTTCGAATGTGTAACTTCGTTTTGTATTGTAGGTTTGAATTGCATTTTCCATCAGATATTTAATTTCAAGTCCAAAAATATTTCAATCTCAAATCAAATGATTTCAAATTTACATAGTCACTAATATAGGACTTTTTTCTGTTTCAGGTGAGTCAGAACAACAATTATTTCGCGATCATGAGAATTATCGTCAAGTTCAGAAAAACCTAGCAAAAAGGTACTGTGCCGCAACGTAAAACTGCGTACAATATTTCATTTCTAGAATTCGGATCGAAAACACAAAAAGTTCCTGAATTACACTCGAATTTCCCGCGAAACCATCCAAAAATCATCATTATAAATCACGAAAATTAAAAATCATTCATTTCCTTTAAATTTCCCACCCGATTTTCCAATCCAATTTGACCTCAATCAACTAAAAATTCACAGAAAAGTTGGTTTGCTAAAAATTAAACATTTGGCAGATATTTAGCCAACCAAATTTTTATTTAGTTGGAAAGCATTTTTGATCACTGGTAATAAAATTTGGTTCTCTCTACCAAACTTTTTGGTTGGTTAAATATCTACCAAACGTTTGGTTGGCTGTACCAAACGATTTTTCAGTGTTTCTCAATTCCACATTTGGGGCCGTTCACATATTACGTAACGCAATTTTTCACCAAATTTGACCCCCCCCCCCTCCCTGGTCGTGACGCGACGTAACAACATGAACACCCCCCCCCCCCCCCCTCAGTAACGTAACAGATTTATATTTTGCTTTTTAAAAGCGTCAAATATGGTGTGCATCTCCAATAATACTTGTGGGCTGTTCAAATATTACAATTAGATTTCCATTATATACATGAAAAATGTTGAACTCGTTATCAATTTTTCATAAAATATTTATCCATTCGAATTTTCCGGAATTCTAGAATACTCCAGAATTCTCCCAAAATATGAAGTTTCTCAAAATGTTCATACTTCATCCTAGTATTTTGAATTGTTGCTTATACATTGAGTTTGAGAACGTCGAGATTTTCCATGACTGAAGAATTTTTGAAATTCTGAGGAATTTCGTATTACGAAATATAATTAGAAATTCCAAAAATTTGTCATCGTTTTTTTTTTTTTGGTAATTAGCAAATATTTCAATACTTTTAGATTTCTTAAACATTTGAATTGCTCTGGAAAATCAAAATTTATCATCAATTTCATAGATTTATCAAACTTGTCAAATTTTTTGAATTCGTAAAATAATAATATACTAAACTTTGAAATCTTTCCTAATAAAATTATTACCAATACAGTGAACTGTTTCAGTACTTCGAATATAGTCAACTTACTGAAGAAAGTGTCTAATATACAGTAAATTTTTGATTTGAGTTACTTTTATATATCCAAATCTTAATAAAAGTCTTCAAATGCGAGAAATCATCGTTTTAGTCTATCAAATACAGCGAACAAGTCGTTTTTTGAGATAAAACAATGAAGTGTTCGAATTTTGTAACTCAAAACTCCTGTTATTTCGATTTTGAAACATACATCCAGTATTTTCGAAGCATACAATTGCAGCAACTTTTCTTTTTTTTTCATTCAGTCCAAAAATATTCGGATTTTTATTCATAAGATTCAAAAATTTCAAACTCAGAAAAACTGTTCATTCGAAAGAATTCTCTCTTCTAGAATTTGAATTTTTCATATCGGTGTTTTTTTTTTCTCAATTGATTTTCCATTTTCTGTAAAATGTTTCTTATTATCTGTGAAATGTATTCTTGTTCTCTCATTTTGACTGCATTTTGCACAATTTTCGAAATTTTTGAATTATCTTAAATCATGAACGAAATTTGACATTTTTAACACAATTTTGGAATTTTCCGTCATTTTACAGTTTTGCTGGTTTTTTTGATTAAGCTATTGGTTGGAATTATTATTCGATGTAACTAATTTTTTACTTCGTCCGGTTTGCATTAGTCTTTTGCGCATTTCAGGGGTTTGATATTTATTCATATATTTCATGCATTCATTTATATTGGATTTTAGATATTATTTTTTTTCAAACTGAGAAAGAAATGTAATTAACAAATCATCGGCTTTCTAAGGCTTTTCCAATGCCACCAGGAATTCGATCGAATTAACGATAAAATCTGAAAATGGAGAATTCATTTGTTGTTCGATTGGACATTAATTTGAAAGCAAGCTTCAATTTTTCGGAAGATGAACATTTGTTCAAAACTCTCACAAAAAATTAAGAGTAAGAAAGCATACAATATCAAAAATTCCAGATATACATAATTTATTTTCATGTTTACACTGCGAAAGCAGTGCTACCAAAAAGAAAAATTAGACTGGTTCTCTACGGAGCTCATTGCCAACTCAAACTTGATACAAAGCGCTCAAAAATTTAGTTTATTTTTCAAATAAAGATAACGTTACGTAACGCCGTTGATGACCCCTCCACCCCCCATGTAACACTTCGTAACGAATCGGCTCCACCCCCCCCCCCTCCCTCCCCCCAAACGCGTTACGTAATATGTGAACGGCCTCTTTCGCATACAATCCCAACCCTCAAAACACACCAAAACACCCCCAAAAACCGCCAAAATCCACTCACTCGAAGACGGCTGCATCTTCTGCGGCGTCGCCAGCATGCCACCCCTCGTCTCCTGAACACCCACTGACATTTTCCAAAGTTCCAAAAATCCAAGTCCAAATTGCACGCCCGTCGGGAAAACTCCGAATTTTCGAAAAAACTCCGAAATTTTGGAAAAAAGCTGAAAAGTCACGACGCGCCGGGGTCCATCGAGCCGGACGAGTCTTGTTCGCGGTTCTGAAGCGACTGAACCGAACCGAATTTCTTCGGGGCGCCTCCGCCTGACTGTCAGTCACTTTTGGTTTAGTCATTTCTTGATTGTCGAGGGGTTGCAGGCGACTATTGGCCGAGCTTTTTCCCCTCCATTTTATTCAGCAGGGCGGGTCCTTTTCAGCAACCCCTCGCAGATCAGGTCGTTTTTTTCGTACGTCGATTCTCACTTCCTTTATTCGAGGGCTCCGAGGCTCTGGATGCGGGACCTTTCAGTTTTGCCTTCTTTACGCATTGTGAGCACGGCTAATTCCGCGTCGTTTTGCACGAATTTGCCTAATGATTGCATTGGCCATGTCACTTTTTTGCGGGATCGACGCCTTGGGTTTTTGTAGGGGGTGAAAGGGGGTTAGGGGAGGGAAGATGAATTTGGGGGGGGGGAGGTAGGGATATTTTTGGACTTGGAGAGGGTTCTTGGTTCGTTATTAATTATTGGGAATTTTTGATATTTGAGGAGGGTCTGGAAAATTCATATCATAATTATTTATAAAAATTTTTTTAAATAAAAAAAATTTTTAAAAGATGTCTGTATAATTCCGACATAATTATTTATTATATTAATAACGGATTATTCAACTTAATTAATATTAACGATTAATAATAATGATATTAATCATAATAATATTAACGATTTATAATAACGGATTTATTTTTTTAAGCGACGAACGAAATCCTTCCGGGTTGCGTATATAATATTAAATAATATTGATCATAATAATTTTTGAATTTTGATCGGAGGGATCAGTGAAACGGAAGATGACGAAGATTGTTTGTTCAGAATTTAGGATGAATCGAAGTTTTTTGTATTTTTGGAAAACTTTACGAATTTTGAGATACACAAAATATGAAAATGTTACTTTACGATGATATGAAAATTTATAATTCATTAAAATTTTTATTTAAACTTCTGAACTTTAGATTTTATGTATTTTAGAATGATTCAGAACTTGGGGAACTTTCGGAACTTTAAAAATTCCAAAACTTTACGAACTCGAAATTTTACGATTTTTCGAAATTCACCAAAACTTGGAATAATTTCAAATTTTCTAGACTTTGGAATTCCGGAATCTCTAGAACTGCAAAATTTCCAATATTTCCAAAATTCGATAATTCCAACATTTTCGAAGCTTCAATGCTATAAAACTTTGAATTTCTCTGAAATTCTTGAAAACTCGAAAAATTCAGAAATTCGAAAATTTCCGAAACGTTCGAAATTGCAGAATGTTTAGAAACTCAAAAATTCCAGCACTTTTAAAATTGCTGAAGTTCCAAAATGTCAAAATATCGTAATTCTTTATGCATAATTACGAAAATTTCTATATTTCTTGAAAACTTTACAAATTTGGAAAAATAAAAAACATCAAGATGCTTCACGATGCTTTTTAACTTTTTAACTTTTCAACTTTTTAAGTTTTAGAGAGACTCAAAACATCGTAAACTGTTCATAGCTTGTTCAGTTCTGGTATTTTCAAAGTTCCGAAAGTTTTGCAAGTTTTAAATCATTCCAAAGTTCAGAAAAGCTGACGTTTTGAAGTTTTGATGGAAATTTTCAATAATTTCGAAGTTTTAAAGCTTTCTGAAGCATTTTGATGTTTTTATTTTTTAAAATTTGTGAAGTTTTCAAGAAATATAGAAATTTTCGTAATTTTGCATGTAGAATTATGACATTTTGATATTTTGGAACTTTAGAAATTTCGAAAGTACTGAAATTTTTGAGTTTTCAAACATTCCGAAATTTCGAACGTTCCGGAAATTTTCAAATTTCTGCATTTTCGAGTTTTCAAGAATTTCAGAGAATTTTAAAGTTTTATAGCTTCGAAGCTTTGCACATTTTAGATACATCGAAGCTTTCGAAATATTGGAAATGTTGCAGTTCTAGAGATTCCTGAATTCCAAAGTCTGGAAAATTTGAAATTATTCCAAGTTTTGGTGAATTTCGAAAAATCGTAAAATTTCGAGTTCGTAAAGTTTTGGAATTTTCAAAGTTCCGAAAGTTCCACAAGTTCTGAATCATTCGAAAATACAGAAAATCTAAAGTTCCGAAGTTTCAATGAAAATTTTAATGAATTATAAATTTTTATATCATCGTAAAGTACATTTCGATATTTTGTGTATGTAAAAATTCGTAAAGTTTTCCGAAAATACAAAAATCTTCGATCTGTCCAAAATTCTGCACAAATAATCTACATCGTTTTCCGTTCCACTGATTCCTCCGATGAAAATTCAGAATTATTATTATTCATTCATCTGTTTGTTTATGATTATTTTCAATTATTTTCAAAATCATGATTTATATAAAATTTAGAATTATTATTGTCAATATTATTCATTATTATCAACACAATAAATAATTGTAATAGGAATTATACAAAGTTCACACGAACTTCACCGATTTGCAGTGTCATACAGCTACATGACTATTCACTGATAGCCAATAAATTTCGACACATCCAAATTCAGAAACGTCACATTCGCCAAGAAAATTAATGTTCCACCAGTTCCGAAATGTAAAATCATCAAGGCTTTCATGACTCGAACGAACCACAAAAACTGGTGTCCGATAAGTTGCGCAGGTTGCGGGCCAGGTGAAAAAATAGACTCAGGTAAATTTAATGTTCGTAGCAAAAAACGACTACTTCAGGTTAGGTTGTGCACTTTAGAAACCCAAAAATGTTTATGCATTTTTTGATGTCTTCTGCGCGACTCGATAGTAAGCCAAAAACTAGCCCAAAAGGAAAAAAAAGCAACTCCTCGGACCTTGGGTCCGGGCGCGGAATAATCGTGAAAATAAACATGTAAAACGTATTAATGTAGTGCAGGGCAGCTATCCCGGGCCATTGTTGTATCCCGGGCATTTTTCCGGGAAAGAATAGACATCTGGCCCCAACAAAGACGTTTCCAGGGCGAGCACTCTAAAAAGCCAGGGCCTCTCGCGAGAGGCGAACTGAGGCGAACTGGCGGCCCGAGAAAAACTGGCGATTGCTCTCCGGAGCGTGCACGCCGCGGCTTTGGCGCAATATGTCGGGTAGATTATCCGCGTAACTATCTGAAAAATCGGTGCTCGCTCGACAAAAGGGCCCCGGGCCCGTGCATTCACGGGAGCCCTGAGGCCCCGAGTCGCTTTGTCAAAAAGGCAAAATGCAGCTAAACGATTGTAATGGGAGCGCGGAATCAAAATACAATTGTCTAGCGAGAGGAAGCGCGATTTGGCGGGGATGCCGGGGTGTCCTCCCCTATCTGGCCCACAGCAATGGAATTTTAGAATCTCGCTGCTGAAAAAATGATTTTGAGGAATGTAATATTGTTTGTTTTTTTATGAATCTGCAGATTTTTGGGGATTTTACGTGAATTTGTGTGTGTTTCTTTTAATGCTGAGAAATTTGTAATTTTTACAGTCGGGATTATCTAAATTTTTTTGGAAACGAGTAAAGTCGGTCGTTTTTGAGAAATTGTTCGTCTTTTTGGATCTCCGAAGATATTGCGGAAAATACGCGAATCAATTGAATTTTTTAACTTTTGGAACGATTGGAACATTTTCAAATTAGGACAAACATGATTTCGCGAAATACGAGATTTTTTGCATTTAAATGGAACTGCAAATTTTCAGGATTTTACGGAAATTTGATTTTTTTCTATGCTGCGAACATAAATTGCGAAAATTCGAGAAATTTTTGATTTTTTCGAAAACTTGTAAAATCTTTGATTTTATATTTGAAAAGGATATATAGGAAATAGGACTTGAATTTCCGAATCCTCCAAGATATCCAAAAATACAAAGTTTTATCAAATTTTCAGAATTTTGAAACAATTGAAAAATTTTCAAATTGAGACAAAAATGTATTTTGCCGAATATGAAATTGTTTGAATTTGAAAAAAAAAAAATTAAGACGAAAAATGATTTCAGGAAATATAAAATTTTGTTTGTATTTTTATAGAACTGCAGATTTTTTGGGATTGTACGTGAATTTTTTTTTTAATGCTGTGAAATTTTTAAATTTAACATGAATTGCGAAAATTAGTGATACTTAAATTTCTTCGAAAATTTGTGAAATTTGTAATTTCTGAGAAATTGTTTATAGATCTACTAAGATATTCCAAAAAATATGCGAATCAATTGAATTTTCCAACTTTTGGAACGATTGAGAAATTTTCAAATTGGGACAAAAATGATTTCGCGAAATACGAAATTGTTCGCATTTTGATAGAACTGCAAATTATCAGGATTTTGCGAGAATTAGATTTTTTTTACATGCTGCGAACATGAATTGCGAAAATTCGAGAAATTTTCGATTTTTTCGAAAACTTGTGAAATTTGCAATTTTTCGAAATCTGTTTGAATTTCCTAATCCTCGATGATATCTAAAAATACGCACTTTTATCAAATTTTCGGAATTTCGAAACAATTGAAAAATTTTCAAATTAGGACAAAAATGATTTCGCGAAATACGAAATTGTTCGCATTTTGTTAGAACTGCAAATTATCAGGATTTTGTGAGAATTAGATTTTTTTACATGCTGCGAACATAATTGAATTGCGAAAATTCGAGAAATTTTCGATTTTTTCGAGAACTTGTAAAATCTGCAATTTTTGGAAATCTGTTTGAATTTCCAAATCCTCGAAGATATCCAAAAATACGTATTTTATCAAATTTTCGGAATTTCGAAACGATTGAAAAATTTTTAAATTGAGACAGAAATGTATTTATTTTTCCGAATATGAAATTGTCCGAATTAAAAAATAAATTGCAGATTTATTTGGATTTTACGTGAATTTCCTTTTTTGAAAAATGCTGCGGAATTTTCAATTTCTACATGAATGTGAGAATTACAGAATTTTCCAATTTTTTCGAGAAATTGTAAAATCTACAATTTTTGCGAAATTGTTTCACTTATTTCATTCCTCAAGATATTCAAAAATATGAAAATTTATGAAATTTTGGAAGTTTTGGAATAATTGAAAAATTCTCAAATTAAGTCGAAAAATGATTTTGCAACGTATAAAATTGTCTGAATGTGAAAATAATAACTCTGCAGATCACTGTAGGATTTTATGTGAATTCGCTTTTTTTTGTGAAAATGCTGCAAAATTTGTAATATTAACATGAATCGCAATAATTCCAAAAGAATCCAATTTTTCCGAAAACTTATAAAATCTGCAATTTTTGAATAACAAATATTAAATACATTCAAATTCTTTGAAAACCTTGAAAATTTGTAAATTTACAAATTGAAAACCTTGAAAATTTGTAAATTTACAAATTTTTTTAACACCCTAAAAATTTGTGAATTTTCGAATTTTTTTAACATCCTAACAATTTGTAAATGTTGCAAATTTTCGCAAAAATCCAAACATTTTCTAAATTGCGAAAGTCGCACAAATTTCGGAAATATTTGCAAATTGTTCAAATTCCGCAAAAATTAACTCTTGTTCCACAATTCGGGAATTTCGGATATTTTGAAAACTTCCGAAAATGTTCAAATATGCCGGAATAGTCATGTGTTTCATGTTCAATTATGACAACTTCAAGTTCTCGTAAGTAGAATTGCAATGAAACTTCAGTTCATCCCATTCGTAATTATGACAAAATAATGATCAATATCAGGGCGGGGGGGGGGGGGGCAATGACCTCTTGAAGTTGAAACACTTCTTCGGTTTATGTCTGAGCATCATGATAATATAACATGGTCATTCAAAAAATATTCATCACGGTCCAATAAAATTTCATAAAAAATGGGATTCCAACTTAGGCAACTTCTTCCACCCATTCAAAATGCATCATTAACGATATCCGAGTGGTAAATGGAGCATAAAAGAATTCAAGATGGAGTCACATAGCCGAGTATCGCGGACATTGAAAACATTGAACCGCGATGATCTCGGGATCCCTTTTTCTATACCTGAAATGCAGGCGAGCGCACTTAAACGACCCCTAAAACATCCCAAAGGTTTTTGTGAAAACCTTTGGGATGTTACTTCGCGAAAAAACGCTCAACTACACCAACTGTCACACTGCAGATCACCACTAGTGAAAATTGATGAAAATTGATGAAGATCGATGGAAAGTCATGAGAATGAATAGAAATCAATAAGAATTGCCAGAAATCCATGTATAAAGTATGAAATACCCATAGATATTTGTAATGCATGTATAGAAATTATTCAAAGGAATTATAATCATAAAATGCAGGCGCGTGTACCGCGGGCATCATGTCTAGTAATGATGAATAGCCGGTTGTTCATCAAATCTAGGAGATAAAAAATCCAAGAGATCAAGAAATAAACCTCGTTTAACGCAGCCCAGGTGAAACAAGAAGTAAACAGCGAATGGGGAAAAAAATCGGGATTAGCGCGACCGGTAGATCCGGGCCGAGATAGCGGCGCTGTGAATATATAAACTCTTCCGGTGCGGCTTAGGCTCGCTTTCCTTCTCGGTCGCTGAAGAAAATTGGACCGCCTGTCGAGCTCTTTGCATGCGTTCGTTCCGGCGAAATCCGAATTAGCGGCCAATACTCGTGACGCGATTAGGGACCCTCGCTTTTTACGGCTTATACGCCTTGTTATTTAGCCGGCTGAAACTTTGGGCGTTAATAACAATGCGCGAGAGCGGCGCCTACGAGCGAACAATGCGACTTCTTTCCGAGACGCGCGGTTTTTGTTGCTGCCTCCGGATGGAGAGCAGTTTTCCGTAACTAGACATGACGCCCGTGCTACGCGCGCCTGCATTTTATAATTATAAAACCTTTGAATAATTCCTATACATGCTACTACAAATATCAATGGGTATTTCATACTTTGTGTATGGGTTTCTGACAATTTCTATCTATTTCTATCCATTCCCATGAATTGCCATCGTTTTTCGTAAATTTTCATCAATCCCCACTAATTTCTATAAATTCCTATAGATCCCTATGAATTCCCATCAATGACTATTGATTTACATTTATTTGCATCAATTTATACTATCAATTCCCGATCAATCCCTATGGATTCCTACCGATTTTCGTTCATTTTGATGCATTTTTATCAATTTTCATCAGTTCCCATCAAATTTCATTGATTCCCATTAATCTTAATCAATTCCAATCGATTCCCATCAATTTTCAAGAATTGATATAAATTCCCATCTTTCATGCACTATTAATATCCATCGTTTCCTATGAATTCATATGAATTCCCATCAATCACTTCAAATTTCCATTCATTCTTATGAATTCCTATCGATTTCCATGAATCCTCATTAATTATAATATACTATTGTTTGTATTCATTCCTATCAATTTTCATCGATTTCTACCAGTTCACATTTATTTCTATGAATTCCTATGAATTCTAACCAATTTCGATTTTTATGAATTCGTTTGAATGTAAATTTTTATTGATTCACGTTCATTCCTATCAATTTTTGTTAATTCTGATCGATTCCTGATCAATCCCTATTAATTTCAATCAATTCCCATGAATTCCCATCAATTACTATTGATTTCCGTTCATTCTCCTCGATTATTCTATTCCCATCGATTCTCACCGATTTCCATGAATCCCCATGAATATTCATATCGATTTCCATTCATTCCCCATAGAAATATTCCCCATGAATATTTCTATCGATTTCCATTCATTTCTATCAATTTTCATCAACTCCCATCGATCCTTATTAATCACAATCGATTCCAATTCATTTTCATCAATTTTTATGATTCCTATAAATTTACGTCAATTATTCTTAATGATGAAAATTCGAAACTCGCGCGAAAATCACGAACCGTTAGAACCATCGCATTGAAGTGAGCGTATTACACGATTTCGATAGATTATCGATTACCATTCAATACACGCGGCGTGCTTCAGATGTTTCATCTCTTTTTCTAGGGATTTGATACAGACTTGTGGAGATGGATTCTGTATGTTAATATGTAACATATAATAATAAATGTAAATATATAACATTTTAATGAACTTTTATGGGGAATGAAGGAAAAACGTGTAGGGGTCCAGTCAATTTTGATAAAAATTGTAAAGGTACGGCATCAAAAAACCGTTACAGAAAAGTTGTTCACAATTTTTTCGAAAACCGATTTGAATTTCGAAATGCCGAGCTGAAAAAAATTAGGGAAAGCGGAAATCTAAATCTTATGGATATCTCTAAATTTTCTCGAGTTCGCAAAATTTTCGAATTCTCAGAATGTCAATTCTATGAATTTTTGAACTACGGAATGTTCATGATTTTTGAGTTTCTCCAATTTTTCGTCATTTCTGCTGGATTTTTCAGAACTTTCGGATGTTGTAAAATTATCGAAATTTTTTTGAAATTTTTGAAATTCAACAACACTTTTTGGGGTACTTACAGTTTTTGATAGTTTTGGAATCGTTGGAATTTTTAAATCATTCAGAAAACTTTAAAATTTTGCTGACTTTCGGGCTTTTTGAAATACTCGAATTTTTTATCATGTCAAACGATTTCAATTTTGAAAAAGTTGAGGAATTATGGAAATAATTAAAAATTGATTCGAAGAAACAGAGTCAAAGTACATTCAGAAATTAAAAAAAATTGAAATAAACAAAGGATCGAAAAAAATTGAAAAATATGAAAAATTCGGAAGTTTTGAATTATTAGAATGATTTGAAGAGTTTCAAGAAATTCGAAAAATCTGAAAAATCAAAAATATTTCAGAATTTTTGGATAATTTAGAAATTCTGACGATGAAAAAAAATTAAAAATAGTGAAAATCCCAAAAATGTTATTAAATTCCGAAAATTTGTGAAATCTTCTTGAATCATGTATAGAAAATTATGGAATGTCAAAAATTTCATTGATATCAAAAAACTCGAAAGATTAAAAAAATCAAGAAATATTAATATAAATTGTGAAAACCCAAAAATCATGAACATTTCAAAAAAGTCCGAAAACTCAGAGAATTCAACAAATTTCAAAATTCCACAACATTTCCGCACTCGGGAATATTTTGTGATATTTGAAAAATTTTCATTTTCCCTTCCCCTATTTTTTTTCAGCTCGATTTCTCTAAATTCACATCGGTTTTCCAAAAAAACCGTTTTTTCGATACTGCCAGGGCTTAGAAATTTCAAAGTTTGAAAATGTAGAATTTTCGTATTTCGGAGATCTTTGAACTTGTACATTTCTGTACAAAATTTTGAATAATTTCCAAATAAAATTCTGGGATTTTTAATAATAATCCAGATTTTCCCAGTCTTTTCCCTTCGACATATTATTCCAATTAGTGAAAATACGACTAACCAAATAGAATTCAATTACCGTCGTCTTTTTTTGGTGAACAAAAATTCAAGTTTCAAGTAGTCAAAACAACAATGACTCATTCAACTAGTCAAATTTCGACTGACTCGAAATGAGAGAAATCAGTGCTGAAAAACGAGCCCCACAAAATGAATGACAGGAAAGTTCCTTCGAAAACGAAGAAAGAAGTGACTGAAAGGAGCCCGGGATAAAGAGGAGAAGAGCTTTCAATTTCGGCGTTTATCCAAACTCGTATCTCGGTGTCGAATGCGCGGGAATAAAGGGCAAACACGCGCCCTTCGCCTCCCTACATAACCTCTGTCCCTCCGAAAAAAGCAAAGATAGCGCGACCCATTGTCGCGAGCAGTATCGTCGCGCGGGATCTCGCGAAATTAGCTTGACATGATGGATTTTCGTCCACTCGCCAAGTCGCGTTGATCCTGGCATGCATCGCTTCCCCGGGACCATGGGCCCCGAAATCGAAGCTAAAAGCCCGCAGTAATGGAGGTTAAGCCGGGCCCGCGCTATGACTCTGTCCTGAGTCATAGCGAAATGTCAGCGGTATAGCGATATATCGTCATAGCGAAAAAATCCTTTCAGAATCATAGAAAATAGAAGAATAGACACCATTTGTCAAGACTCCATGTAACTTGGTTAACCCCCCCTGCGATTTCGATGCTAAGTGCTAGCTCACGAGAATTGAAATGTTACCCCGCGTCAAAAATAACAAAAAACATGGAATAATCAAACCTAATCACTTTTCTTATCCGGAAGAAAGGTACAAAAGTACTTTCTGGATTAGATTTATGTATAGGTTAGGTAAAAATTAGGGTGTTTCTTATTTATAATATTGATTTCGTGCCAGTGAGGATTATACGTACTTTATTGAATTGTGAATAGGAGGATTTCGGGTCTTACATATTTCGAATCACTTCGAATTAGTTAGATTCTACTTATCTCGAGTTGAATTCCACTGCTATGGACAATCTGTCAAGTTTCATTAATTTGAAAGTGGAATTTTTATTAATTCAAACAGCATCTGGATATGCATTTTAAGTTCGTTGAATTTGACTAATTTCAATCGATTGAAATTAGTTCACAGAAGAATACTAATGAAATTTATCTTTCGGTGGACTTGGATTTAGATTAGGAAAATTATCCGATTATGTAGGGAAATTTTCTATTTTCGAATTCTTAGGTTTGAAATTAAAAAATTTTCATCATGAAATCGTGGACATTTTGCAACGTGGAACTAATTATTAGTGTAAAATCACTAATTAGAATAATATAGTTACTAATTAAATTAGTAAATATTGACAAATTGAATGAGTTCATCACTGCTTTAGAATTTTAGTTGATATTCCCCGATATTGATGAATTTTCACTCATTTCCACTCAGAAATTAATAGAATTTTACTTATAATAATTTTTTCTAAAGGCGTAAAAAAATGTTCAAACAATAAATTATATAATTTTATGAAATTGACCTCCCAAAAGTTCATTCATCTTATAGGATTTTCAGTCAATCTTATTGTTATTAATTAAAATATTGAAAAAATGCACTAATTTTTTCGTTCGTATTTTGTCTTTCCATTTGCAGAATATACTTTCGTCTTACAAAAATTTCCAAAATTATCCAAAATTCTTCTATTTTTCTGAATTCTTTTTCAACTTCTGGGAAATGTTGATAATTTTCTATTCATTTCAGTTCTGTAATCTATCTGGATCCTTTGAAATTTTCGAATTCTTCGAAATTAACGAATTTTTCGAAATTCCGAAATTCGTCATAATTCTTCGAAAAATCTTGCATATTTTCGAAGTTTTCAAATTTTCGAATATTCTGAATCATTCATCCATTAAATCACACATCATCGCCCATCCCTTTACTTGACCTCCATATTATCAATAAATCATAAAAAATTACAGATCTTCCGTTCCCAACGAGCTTTCCATGTCTAATCGCGTGTAAAAAAACACGTAGCCTCGGCATATGGCGCAAAAAGCGATCATAACGCGTCGAATTATCTCCCTTACCTGTCCCGAACGCGAGTTCGAATAGATCCGAGTCAGTGAGGGGTAGCTAACGTCCATATGCCGCGAGATTCCCATGATGCCCCCGCCAAATCGCGCGTAGAGAGCGACAGGTTACCGACATGTTGCGGATTCATCAATTCTTCCTCTTTTTACTCGTCATGTATTCCCACAAAACTTTCAGTCTTTGCTTCATATGTCATTATATACTGCAGTGTATCCATATTGAGTTAATGAAAGTCATATGATGGTAGTTTTTTGTGCATGGGGGATGGAGAAATATATTTGATAATGTTTAAAGTTCCCTCGGCTGTTCGACGTGTTACAGGGAAATTGAGGTTCACTTATTATTTGTGTACGTAAGAGTCGTTTAGTATTCCAGGTGTATATTCCTAGAGTGGACGTAAATCAATAAGAATTTATGTTTATATGAATTCATAGTAATCGAAATTGGTTAAAATTCATAGGAATTCACGGAAATCAATGGGAATTGGTAGAAATTGATAAAAATTGATAGGAATGAATGGAAACAATAGTACATAATTGATGAGAATTCATGGAAACCGATAGGAATTCATAAGAATACACGAGCATTAATCGAAATTAATGGGAATGGATGGTTAAATCGATAGTGGTTGATAGGAATTTATGGGAATTGGTAGGAATCGATAGAAATCGACGAGAATAAATGTAAATCCATAGTGATTGACGATAATTCGTATGAATTCATAGGTAACGATGGAATTGATAGAAATTAATGGGAAATAAAGGATGGATATTTATAGTGCACGATGGACGGGAATTTATAGGAAATCTTGAAAATTGATGGGAATCGATTGGAATTTATCAAAATCAATGAGAATCGAAGAAATTTCATGGCAACTGATGAAAATTGATGGGAATGAATGAAAATAAATGATAATCGGCAGAAATCCACAGGAATCGAGAGCTGATAGTAGATATTGATGGGAAATTGATGGGAAATAAAGAATCATAATGGTGAAATGCAGAATCACGTCTAGTTCCCAAAACTCTCCAGGGGTTTCGTCGATTCGAATCCCATGATCGCCGCGGTACAAAGAGAACGCCGGGAAGATGGGCTCATCTCGCTTTTTAACGTTTATTCTTGCGTCCCGATGAAAAGGCCAAAGGCCAGGTTCTGAAAAGCACAACGAGCAGTGACGTAACTCGAGCCCGACCGTCAGCACTGACAACGGCACTGTCAGTTGGTGCCATTGTGGCCCTTCGTGGCCTCACCCACTCCCGAATTCGAGGGCCCCTACTGGCTCCCACTTTATATTATTCGTCTCGAATTTCATCTTCCTTGGCCCTGCATCCACCATCATCCCCCGTTTCGTCGTCTCTCCTTTTTTGCCTCCCTCTCGCCTTCGCCCGCGATTCGCCTTTTGACGAAGTGCTTCTTTAGCTTGCTCGAGACGCGCGTTATTCAATATCTCGGGCAAACAAAGCGTTTCCGGAAAGCCGCGGATAAGATTACGAGACCCGGGGCATACCTGCGCCCGCGGGAACCGGGCCAAAGTGGCTCCCGGCGTCGTCACTTGTCGCGCCCGAATCACCTTGCGCGAAAGACTGTCCGCCCCTGACTCGATAAGGGTTTTTTGCGGGGAGGGCTCATTGGTTTTGGGGGGTGGAGGTTCTCATTGTCGTGATTATGTTTTTTCACTACTTTTTCGGCATGTTTGAGGTTGGCGATTTTTTTTGTGATGTTTGGTGTTGTGTTTTATCTGGAGTTGATTCATTTTGGTTCGGGAATTTGGAAATTTTGTGTTTGCCAAATTTGTAAATTAGAAATTTTAGGACACTAGAGACTTCTGATTGATTTCTTTGGGTTCCTTGGATTGGGATGAATTTAGGATGGTCTGAGAAGTTTTTGGAACTTTTTTCTGGATTCGAAAAATTACGGAAAATGGACGAAAATGAATTATTTAAGGTTGGCGATTTTCTTTTGTGATGTTTGATGTTGTGTTTTGTCTGGAGATGGTTTAATTTCGGTTTTGAGAATTTGAAAATTTTGTGTTTGCAAAATTTGGAAATTCACAATTTTAGGACACTAACGATTTCTGATTGATTTTTTTGGGTTCCTTCGATTGGGATGAATTTAGGATGATCTGAGAAATTTTCGGAACTTTTTTCTGGATTCCAAAAATTACGGAAAATGGACGAAAATGGCTTTTTTTAAATTTTTGCGTGACGAAATTTCTAAACGAAAAATTTATGGAATGATGGAATGTGTGGAAAAATTTGTCAAGTTCTGAAATTCTCGAAAAATCTTGAAATAAATCCTTTAAAATCTGAAAATGTACCGAGCAAAGAAAGTCTACTGAAAATTTCAAAACTCAAGAGATTGTTAATTAATTTTCTCAGGTTTCCAAAATTGAGAGAATTTTAGTATGCTTCAAGAAATTTGCGGAACTTCTTCTCAGGTTTCTAAAATTACGAAAAATTGACGGAAATCATTCATTTTTTTTCTAAAATTTTCAGAGTGTGACGAAATTTTTACGAGAAATTGTTAAGATTACGAAATGTCTGATGAAAAAATTTTTCAAGTCGCTGAAATTCTCTTTTTAAAACCTTGAAAATGTATACCAAAAGTGTAATTCATAAAAACAAGGCTTCAAAATTTTTAATTTGACGGAAATCAGTTTAATTTTACGAAAATTCCCAATAATTCAAAATTGATTGAAAATCCCTTAAAGTTTTGCAGTTGAACAATTCTTTTCTCATTCTCAACAATTTTCCAAAAATTTGTAAATCGAATACTCGATTTTTCATGAAAATCCGGATTTTCCTGGTCTTTCGTATTTGCAAAATTTGAAAATTTTTCCGAAAGTATCAAAAATACCAGAAATCTTCAAAATTCTAGAGATTTTTAGTTAACTTTTCTAGGTTCTCAAAATTGACAAAATTTCACTAAGGTTTGAAGAATTTTTGACACTTTTTCCCAAATTTGAAAAATTACGAAAAATAGTCGGAAATTCATTATTTTTACAAATTTTTCAGTGTGGTTGAATTTTGGCACGAAAAATGTCTAAAATTACGAAATGCGTGAAAAAATTTTCCAAATCCCTGGAATTATTGAAAACTCTTAGAAATAATGTTTAAAATCCTGAAAATGTACCAAAAATATGATTTTATAATAAAAAGGCTAAAAAATTTTGAATTCGACAGAAATCCGTTAAAATGCCTAATTTTACAAAAATTCCCTAAAATTTAAAATTGATTAAAAATCCTTCAAAGTTTTGCACTTGCACCCATTTGAAAAATTTTTTCCTCAATCTCAACAATTTTTCAAAAATTTCTATATTGAATTTCCGATTATTTATGAAAATCCAGATTTTCCTGGTCTTTTGCATTCGCAAAATTTGAAAATGTTCGAAAATATCAAGAATACTCGAAATTTTCAAAATTCTAGAGATTTCATTTTCAGTGTGACTAAATTTTTGCACGAAAAATTTCAAAAATAAAAAAATGCGAGAAAAATTTTTCCAAATCCCTGAAATTTCCGAAAACTCTTCGAAATAATGTTTAAAACCCTGAAAATGTAGCAAAAATATGATTTATAAAAAAAGGGCTCTGAAACTTTAAATTTGACAAAAATTCGTAAAAATGTCTAATTTCACGAAAATTCCCAAAAATTTTTAATTGATCGAAAATCCCTCAAAGTTTTGCAGTTGCACGTATTTGAACAATTTTCTCCTCATTTTCGACAATATTACGAAAATTTCCGCACTGATTTACCAATTTGTCATGAAAATACAGATTTTCCCATTCTTCTGCATTTTCAACATTTGTAAAAATTTCCGATAGTCTCAAAAATACCAGAAATTCCCGAAATTCTGTTCTATATATTCTCGATTAATTTCTTCAGATTCCCTGAATTAATAAAAATGCACTATTTTTCAAGAAATGTTGAAAAATTTTCCCCAGATTCGAAAAATTACGAAAAACAGTAGAGAATCCCTTATTTTTCTGTCATTTCCAGTGTGACGAAATTTTTGCACAAAAAATGCTTAAAATTACAAAAATGTCTCAAAAAATTCTCCATGTCCCTGAAATTCTCGAAAACTACAAAATAATGATTAATACTAAAATATTTACCAAAAAATGCAAGATGAATGAAAAATGTTTTGAATTTTTCGGATTTTCGAAATTTTGGCCACTCTGGAAATATTGCGAATTTTGGACAATTTTATGGTTTTAGAAGTTATGAGTTAAGTTTGTTTAGGTTTC
>JAPYZK010004490.1:0-10712 GCA_030522785.1 Platygaster equestris
GCTCAAACTTGCATTGACAATCGAAATTATTCGTTGAAACGTGAGAATGAAATGTGCGGCTCGAATATTTATTCTATAAATATTCGGGACGTCACACTCCTGTCAGAGGTTGATAGAAGAATTGCACATTTCGGGCGTGAGATGTCCCAATCTCTGAACCACAAGAACAATGGAATCGACGTCTGGTGTCACCATGACTTGATCCTCTCTGACTGTACGCTCCGCCATGACTTTTCGCGGTTGTGGACAGAGCTGCAAAAATTAATATTTTACATTGTTATGAATGTAATCAGTGCCCAGTAATATAAGTATTGCATGCAATTTTTCGAGCTCGAGCTTGGAATTCGTTAAAAAACTCGCAAAGTTACTTGACATTGATTGAAAGAAAAACATACTTTACAAAAGTTAAAAAGGTTGTCGGGCAGTACGGGATGGAAATGACTATATTTTTGAAAATTACAAAAAACACTTCTGATATCAACCACATTCAACCGTCAGTCATATTGAAATTACATATTCAATTTTTTTTTCTACGTAACAGTAACGAGCAGCCCTGACAAACCGTTTATTTTCACGTTTTTACACGTTTTACACGATAAAAGTGCAAAATTCCTTTCTTTATTAGTTATGTGGGCTGATCGGATTTCACAATATTACATCAGACTTTTTGAGTTTTGGCATGCTAATAAAAATTGGTTTGTTGGGTCTTTCTGTTAAGTTTTTCCATCGGACTAATTAGATATGTGATTCAAATCTGAATCTGACTGACGGTTTCATTTGGTTCATATCAGAATATTTCGTAATTCTTAACAATAGACTCATTTTCATTATATATTGCCTGACAACCTTCTTCACTTTGTTATATATTTTTTCTATACATCACTTCATTTTGTTACATCCTCGTGCGATACTGTATTAATTTATTACACCTTTAACTTTTACTTAATTGGGGATTTTTAACTTCGAAATGTGTATTATACGGTGGACTTTCGTATGTGTTCACGCTCGTTAATTATATTGATCCTTGTTTATGTTGACGATTTCCTCTCGTTCATGCTGACTCGCGACTTCTTCTCGCCACTTACCATGATAAACTCAGAACATGAAAGAACGCTCTAATTCGTTGAAACCAATAGGATACTTGTTCGCCCACTACCTGTGATTTGACCAATCAGACAAAAGGGGCTAGGATTCGACATAAACGAATGTTCATGTTCCGAACCAGTCAACATAATATACGAAAGTCCACTGTACTAGCAGCTGGTGAAAACCGCTCCGTTTAAGAAATCGGAGCGATTTTCTAGACCTTATGTTTTATGGTATAATTTGATATGTTCATTATAGGAGGGAATAGAAAATAATGTTCATTTCGTTTTTCTGCATTTATGAAACGTGGAAACATATCATGATTTCATAGGATTTATACATTCTCTCACTCCAATTTACAATGAGTATCCTAACTGGCACAGATGGAATGGACAAAAAAGTTGACCATCGGATTTGTAATGCAAACGTCGCATGTTTAGATCCCGTTGCTTCCAAACATTTGAAGAATTTTTTCCGAAACAATATTTCAGCTGTAACATAATAAAATTATGAAAAATAGTACGTACATTGGCTATATAATCCAAAAAAAGTTAGCAACATATTTCCTATGTATCCAAAAATATCGGAAAATACTGTGGTGAAAACAATGTTCTAATGAAACTTCAATACCAACAACTATGACATTTCGAAATGTTTCTACAACTCATAACATCGATAGCGTACAAATATCCATAAAAATCTTTGATGAGGCTTGTTGTATAACAACTAGACTCACTAGGGATATGATACGTTTTCATCTTTCGATCGAGCAATATATTATTTATAACTCCTGCATAACCCAACATTTTCTAACAATGCGTACTTAACATATGCTTCATGGTAATGTCTATATTATAATAATATTCTGACGTGCGCCGGAGAAAGGAGACTTACTCTGCATGGCATTATTTTACAGGACGAGCGATCGCAGCTCAGCCGGTGAATTGAAGGCATAGGAGAAAGGAAACTTCAAGAGAAGTTCTGCTCCAAAATAACGCTCGAAGAAATTGTTTGAATGTTTCTTTTGAAAGAGTAAGTGGAAAACTATCAATTCATGTACAAATCTGGAAATCGATTTCTTCAGTGTAAGCTCCCTTTCTTCGCCGCACGTAACATGTATTCAATAATGTAATGTACAGCAAAATCATGCATTTCCTCAGAAAGATGTCGATAGTCAGATTTTCACGAAAATCACGAGTAGCTTCCATTAGCGTGCGATCACAATATGAGTTGTTTCATATTTCAATTTTCAAAATATTATTTTTTTCTAATATTTTTGTATGTCAACATTACCTATTTTTACAAAAATATATAAACATTTCCGTACTACTATTAAATTTTAACCCGTTCTTTCGAATATTTCCTTCTTAAAGGCTGAGGAGTTGCAAGTTTGTAATAGTTTAATATCGACATAAAAATATTATGATTTTTTTATTGCTTATTTTGTAGGACATAAGTTTAAAAAATTATCACGAGCGCTGTTTTCAAATTTATTAATCGATCATTAAGAATTATAACTTTTTATATAAGAAATCATGAGAGTGAGTGAAATATATACCACATGGTTTATTCCTCGAAATCTGCAGGGACAGCTAAGTTATAGTCCTTCATCACGTTGCGGGCCTCTTGCCCCAGAATTTCCATGGCACAAAGATTTGTTAATATTAATATTGATAAATGTGTATTTTACGGGCCGGGCATTTGAATCGATTTTCCAGAAATCTTTTCTTTTCTGTTAAAATATGTGTTTTTTAGAAAGGACTTTTATTTTTCTTGCGGAAAAGTGGCAATAATGCGTTGACTCTCGGCGAGACTCTCGAGGTCTCGAGTCCACCGTGCAGCGCCTTTGGCGCACTTTGACGGCGAGGCGCTTAGA
Source organism: Platygaster equestris (assembly GCA_030522785.1). NCBI lineage: Eukaryota > Metazoa > Arthropoda > Insecta > Hymenoptera > Platygastridae > Platygaster > Platygaster equestris. The sequence goes on from JAPYZK010004490.1 coordinate 2,963, forward strand.
TTAACATGTTCAGACCAGATTTTCAATTATTTGCATAAGTGAAACGGCAACATGGCCGAGCTCGCTGCGAAGCAAGACTGTTATTATTAGTGAATACAGCTCGAGAAAACGTTGACATTGACATTGGACACGCGCACACATTTACTTGCTTTTACCTATGCGTGCGTAATATTTGAGTGAGAGAAAATAGTCACATTTATCGTCTGCCTGTATTTGCCGACAACAAATTGTAATGAATTTTTTCGATATTGACGGTTCATGAAATTCTCATGAGATTAGAACATATGAGTTACGTAATGTTGTGAAATAATGTAAATCCTGAAAGATTATGTCAGGCAACTTCCGCAATCTGACATTTTTATCGTAACACTGAAATTATGCATTATTTCGACTAACACTCTCCATTTTTCGGACATCAAACATCAATATTTCTAGATTTTTGAGAAATATCATTATTTTCCGTTGAGAAATACGACAATTGTTCTATAAACCCACATACCATTGAGAAAATTCGTTGCATGATATTATGGATTATGGAATTTGGACCAACATAAAACCATTTATCATTGAAGAAATGGTCGTTTCACAAGTGTCAATGTATTTTTATGATACTATTCTACGAAATATGCATTAGCTATCGATCGAATAAACTGGGACATCACCATACTTGTAGAAAAAATGATAGCTGTCATGCGGTTTATACAGTGACGACAAATCACCACTCCAAAGCTCGGCCATAAAATCAGTAATGCGGAAATGACAAATACATGGGTTTTCCGTGTTTTTCGAAAGATTGTTTTTGGTTCAATAGTTTTTTCGAGATCATAAACTATTCTTGTGAATACATGTATGACATAAATGTTCCGGAAAACGAACCATACACGTCAATTTAAATCTCACGTCTTCGTCACATTTCACACAGTATACATATTTTTGTATCAAGAACTTGAGGCGTGGCTTTTGGGACCGAGACAGATATATACGAAGCCAAATCGAGGCACGAGATGCAGCCGAGTGTCGAGAGGCTCTATATACGTCGACGAGGGCCGACAAGCACGCCTCAGGTCCGAGGTCCGTTGTGTGAACATTATTTTTCGCAAGACACGCACTGAATAGAGGCTCTTAGCCCCTTAATCAGCGTATCCAGGGGAGACATTCGCGACACGGTGCATCGCGAACCTATAAATTTTAAAACAATTCGGACTACATCGTCCCTGTTTGCAGCGGACTCGAGAAACGAAAGTAAGACTTGAGGAACAATTGTAGGACTTGTGGAACGACAATTGGTACAATACCAAATCGCCGGTCGTGAATGGACGTCCTCAATAAGCGTGTTTCAGAGACTCGAAGCGTCCGTTCGGTGCGTGTTTTGCGGAAAATGTCTTTCCTCTACATGTTTCTCCAGCAACCTTTCGATTCTCAGACCTGAAACTCATTGTGGGAGTGGAAAACAGCGACAGAAACCATTCTTCGAAATCTCGGCCTCAAAATAATAATTTTTAGTATTTCGGTTACTTTTTGAAATTAACATGCGCATTAGAAGAGTGTGAATAAAGTACCAATGTATTTCGTGTTTTTTCATATTTAATGCCTTCAACTATCCGTGCTCGTGTAGATATGTACATGTCTCACATGAAAGTATTGTAAAAGTACCCTTTAATGTTATATCCCCCTCTTTTGGTAATTTTGTGAAAGTAAGTGTATTTCCGTAACATGGCGGTCGGGGAAGGTTTCGAATGAAAGGCCTGATTCTTACAGAGGCGGTGGAAAAAGGACCATAAGCCACCCCTCCGAAGCTTAGCCTTGAAATATTGTTTTTTACTGATCCGATCAATGTTTAAAAATACGACGTGTACCCTCGCAGTTGTGGAGTTACGATATAGTGTACGAATGTCTTCGGTGTTCTGTCACATTCAAGACCATGAACTATCCGTGCTCTTATATAGCAAGTTCACTTGGGGTAGCGGATACCTATCCGGTATGTATCTGAGAATCCGCAAATTCCCTAGGACGGGAAATTCAAAATCATGAATGCAGTATATCTATATATTTGCGATTCCGAATTTTCCGCCCAAGAGAGTTTCAGGGTCCCCAGTATCGAATACCTACCGGATAGGTATCCGGAACCCCAAGTAAACTTGCTAACATTAACATGACTACAATGAACGCCTCGATATACTATTCTTGGAAGCGTATGAATTTACGCAGTTGATGTGTAAACTAACCGTAGCAGCTGTCGGGTAGCAATAACTTTCGCTTCGCGTTATTCGTGCCTCATTCCAGGATCCGGGCCCGGGATAGAGTATGGTTAAAATTCTCGACGACTAAGATTCTCGAAAGCCGAGAATCATTTGTTTTTTTATGTTTTGTGACAGGCGGCAGGTTCAGGTGAATAGGACTTGACATAAATCGATATTGCCGCGTACAAAATGCACAACGAGGAAGTTCCTGCACTATCAGCAATAATACGAGAAAAAATGTCAAGACCCGTCGTCTAGATGTCAGCTGAATGGCGAATTTAGGCAAAATGAATATAAATGTCGGATGAGGTTAAATGCCTAAAATCAATGCGTGCTGGATGAACGCATAAGCATGCCTTTATCATTTTTTTGACGTTTATAACGGTGATGCAAATGGTGAATGTGATAATAATAGTTGTATTAAGGGTAATGAATGCTAATAACAAATCAATAACAACGATAATTAATAATAACGATAACTTTTGCCCTTTATATTATTTTTTTCCATTACTATATTGACAATCATCTACATGTAGTAGTGTAATTGCTTCTGGAACTCATGTTGACATTTTCAAGTTTGCTTACTAGCAACATGTATCACATTTTACACATTTTACATATTTTTTGTATCACGCTACAGGCAATAGATAAATTTGATATATACTCTGCAAACATTGATACTCAACAATTGTGAAACGTCAAATACTGTCAATCCAGAACATGAAATGCACAAACTGTTTCTTGAGTGCAAATTTTCCATCAGCGCAAGTTACATTCTATCATTTGAAAGACACAATTATTAAATCACTACAACATGAACTATATTCTGCAGTTGCTGAAATTGACAAGTGCAAATTTTGTGTTGCATTTACAATATATTGTATGCGTTTCAACACGGAAATGAAGAGAAACGCCATTGTTCATACATGTACATTAACACATTTACAGATGTGTTGACTGCCTATGAATTTTTTTAATTGCAAGATTTTTCTACTGCTGTCCTCTTTGTTTACCGTAGAATTAGAAATTAAAAATGGGTAACATTGCATAGGTACATACCACAAGTAACACAGTAACATTACCAGGTACATACCAGGGACGCACGCGCCCCTGGTATATACCTGGTATGGCTGTATTTTTTACTCGTACATCGAGTTTGCAAATTTTGCATCCACAATATATTGTACTTCTGAACATATCAATGCAGACATGACAAAACCCCTTCATTTACAAATTTACATTAACCTATTTACAGATGATTTGCCAATCCATACACTTTCCAAGCTGCAAGATATGTTTATTGTATTCCTTTATTTATTCAGTATAGATTTATTTATTACTACATTCATGTTTTCTTCATATCACTGGTCACCAATTATTTTGTAAAAAATTGGAATGTTAGTGTTCAAGACAATAAGTACGAAAAATGTTATGTCTAACATTTTCTGCAACTTCGAAAATATACCTTCTCATGCAATTACCTTTTCTGTGCATTGTTATCAGCACTAGGCACTTATTATTTTATACAACATTGACATTTCATTTTTTGTGTTGATGATAACGTAATAATACCGCACTTTCTCGATTTGTTACATCACTCTGTTAGTTCTTTTTTTGGTCATTATAATGTTACAGTCTACAAAATGTTGATCATTATCTGAATTAGAGTATTTTCAATGTGCCAGATACTCATTTTGAAAAGTAATGAACAAATTTTACATTTCAAATAAATATTACATGACTTCTTCTTCTAATTTTTTTTGCAACGATGCCACTGACTACTCAGAAATGAATTGAAAAATTGGTTTTACAGTTTAACATAATTCTGTAATTTTTTTGGTTACTTCTTCAAATTCTCAGACTTTATATTTTATACCATCCATGAATAAACCGAACAATACTTGTCGATACTTAAGAATTGTCTATTTCATAATAAATAGCAATTTCAGATTGCGTACTTATACTTTTCGTGTTAATAATCATAAATTCCCGGATGCATCTGATATTAAAAAAATTCAACTTTTTTCAGTTTATAATTGTTAGACATCCCCGAGTCCAAATTTCCCAGAGTATTCTGAGGACACATTGAGGATTTGGTTAAGTATTCTTCTGAGTACTCTGAGGAGACTTACATGTAATTCGGAGTTTTCATTTTGTTATCAGGATCAGGATATCCTGATTCTTTTGTAATGAGCTGAGGATGCCTGTTTTTTATTTCAACCTACTTCATTTTCTATCGAAAATAGTAGATAACAAAATCGATATACTATATATTATCATTAATTGTATAAATTACATATTATTACTCCGAACTACTGTTTTCGATATGTCAAATAATTATACAATTAACGACTACGTATGAAAATCTTATTTTCTAATCTACAACACATTTTAGGTCGACAATACAGTAAGTCGACACTGTTGAGTAGATCGACAATAGTAGTTCGGAAAATCGATATTCGATGTGTGATCGGCAAAAAAATAACAATACTATATGAATTCGACATACTACTTTCGACATATCATTTTATTATCATTTTACCTAATTGATTATGACATACAGAATATTGATTTTTTAATCTACTCTACATTTTCCATCAAAAATAAGGGTCTTATACTATTAATTTTTTTTGTTTCCTCGTGTTCCAAATTTTGAACTCAAATTTTGTCGCACAGTATTTCGTAATACAAATCTCACAATTTTAATCTCTGAACGATTTTTATGCTTTTAAAAATTTGCATAATTCTGAAAATTTGGATAGTTATAGGGAAGTATGGAATTTTCACAATATTGACAATTTTTAGAGACTATACGTTTTCAACGTGTCATGAATATTGAAACTGCGTTATTCTGCACATTCTACCAATTTTTTAAATATTAAAAATTTCAAGTATATCTAACAATTGCAAGGTTTGATATATTTGATAAATTTTTGAACAACATATACATGTCTCTGAAACTTTTGACAATTTTTAAAATTAAAACATTTGAAGAATATTGCACATTTTAAAAATTCCACAACTTTGAAACGTTCTATACATTTTTCACTACATTACAAATTTCCATAACTCTGAGAAATTAGACAATTGTGGAAAGTTATGAACTCCTCAACAAATGATAAAAATGTGTATTTCAAATTCGAAAATTGGAACATTTGAAACAACTTGGCATTTTCCGAAATTTGTTCGATTTCAAACATTTTAAATACTTTATCAAAATTATAAAAATCTATATTTTGGGTACTTTAATTTAAGAAATTCCAAATCGACTATCAAAAATTTCACAATGAACAAAATTTAAATTGTCACTATCTTCAAAAATACTAAAGATTGTAGATAATTTTCAACAATTGTGAATAATCACTATCGACATTTTTGAAATCAACAAAATTCGAGTTATCACTGTGAACATTGTGAATATTTTCGTTACTCTCCAAATGTTCAACATTTTGGGATAATTAAAATTTCTTAAATGCCCTACAGTTCGAAAATTTTTAAATTGTTCGACAATTGCGAAAAATGAGCATAAAAACTATCAATAGTTTCGAAACCGAAATAATTTTCACCATGTTAAGAAATGTCGAAATTCCGATAATGCTCGTCATTCTCAAAATATTCAAAATAGTAAGAATTCTTGAATCGTCCACAGTAAATAAAATTTTCAACGTTCTCAACAATTAAATCACCAAAATCTAGCATCCGTCTCTTTGCACTGCACTCATTGTCTTGACAATTTTTGCTGATGTTTACGTGCAATAGTTGGTAACATTTTAGGCAGTGCCGCCTCACTTCTTCTCCTTTTTGTATTTATGGCTCTAGTACGGGACTTTAAGCCAAATTCTCTTTCCTGGAAGCTCATTCATGTGGGCTTCCCTTTATGCCTGAACTTGTATATTTTCTCTCTCTCTCTCTCTCTCTCTCTCTCTCTCTCTCTCTCTCTCTCTCTCTCTCTCTCTCTCTCTCTCTCTCTCTCTCGCTGCGCCCGCTCGCGTCACGTGCGCGTGTATGTACTATGTTTACAAAATTTTGACGTTTAAGGTGTCGAGACCTTATGATGATTTTTAATTCGATTTAAGTTTTCCTAATTGTTGAGGACAGTTAAGGACATTTGAGGATGTTGTCAAATTTTGGTCTCTATCTTGTGGCAGAAAGAACAGATGATTTTCAGGATATTCATTTTTTTGGTAAAGCTCAGATAATGTAAGTCGTATGGTGTATCTACTTCCAAGTTTTCTAGTTCGTTTTCAAGTTCTTTCGTCTCCAAGAAATTTTGAGGGCATTCGAAGAAAATGTGATGGGTTGTTTGATTTTCTGCTCCGCAAGCATCGCAGCTCGGGTCTTTCAGTATGTTTTATTCAATGAGATGATGTGCCGAACGAATGTGGAATGATTTGATTTCATTTATTAGGGATATTTCTCGTCTTTCCATGGATTCTGCTGAGGGATGCTAGAACCATGGCTTGAATAAGATTTTTTCTTGGACTTCTAAGTACCTTTTATCTCTGGTTGTAAACATTTTTCGCAGTTCTTCTTTGCTTCATCCTTTAAATTCGTTTTTGATGTGCGTTTTCAGAGTTTCTATATCATATATTTTGGGAACGGTTTTTCGTAGAGTTAGTGAGTCCTTAGCCATTTCATTAAAAATTTCATTTCCTTCTATCCCCTTGTGAGCTGGAACCCAGAAGAATTGAACTTTTTGGCGTGCTTTGCGTATTAAAAATGTAAGATGTTTAATTGCTGATGTTATTGAAGTTGAAGAGATTTTACCTAATTTTGTGTTTTCGAGTGCAAGGAGGACACTGTGGGTCTCCGTTGCAATTAGAATTTTTGCAATTTTATTGGATTTTCTGTGTCCAAGGCAGTTGTAAATAGCAGCCCCTTTCATGTCGAAGATAGTGTTTATGAGGTTGCACCTTATAATGCTTTTCTTCATATGTGATGGGCAGAAAAATGCAAAACTAGTGCCTTCATCCATTTTGGACCCGTCCGTGGAGAAAATAGTGTGATCACTGTAATTTTTGAGATCATGTTTCGTAAAAGCTCTGTTTGGTGAGGCTTCTTATGAGGAATTGAATCCTGATGTGATCTCAGTAGAATACTGTCTGTATGGAGAGTCAAAACAAATGTCGTCACCGCGGTGTCATGTCACGCCACGGCGCGTCTTGCGACCGAATTCGCGGGTATCGGGTTACCGCCGGATTCCTCGGTGTCATGTTATACCGCTCCGCATCTTCTGGCCCAAACTCTTACTTTCGTTACAGTCCCACAGTGAGCGAAAAAAAATTTTTTCTCATTTTTAAAAAATATACCAATCAATGATGATGAAATCCTTTTAATTGCACAAACTGTCATATATCATACAAAATTGACGATCAAATTTTATAGCTAAAATGAAGTTTGAATAAAAATAATAGAAATATTGCAGCATATCAATGTAAATTACAATAATCATTCACGCATCTAAAGCATTAATTGAATTTCCTTCGCCATCCTCGATCAATTCGACCTCG
>JAPYZK010004491.1:0-10395 GCA_030522785.1 Platygaster equestris
AACGAAAAGAGTAATAGATTATTGAAAATTTGCCACTCTTAGAATTTGAAATCGATTTCTGATGATTTTGAACATTTTCGAGTAAATTATTGTAGATTCGGATTCCAAAAAAATTAAAAATCCTGGCTGTCTATTTCAAACTTCTCCAATTTGTTGATTGGATTCCACTCATAAATTGAGAAGTTGGTAAATTTTGAACTTTCGGATCATCATTAATTTTTTGCATTTTTCAGACAGGAAAATTCTGAGACTTTAGAATTTGAATCCATTATCCTCTCAGAAATTCCCTCAAATTGGTCAAAATTTGTACACTCCGATATTGAGAACTTTTCAGTCGTGAAAAGTTCTAAAATTTACAAAATGTCTTAAATTCAAAATTTCCAATTTCCAGAATTTAAAAAATGGATATTTCAAAATTTTCGGTTTTTGAAATGTTTTTGTTGGGATACTTTGAATTCCTATCTCGTAAAATTTGAATTTCAAAGCTGATGAAAATCTTATCAAAAGATTCCAGTTTTTCCACGCGCAATACAAAAGTTACTGAACTATTTATCTTCGTGATTTCATTAAGTACAAAAATCACAAATTTCGATTGTTATCAAACTTATTGAATTCCATACTAATATTGGCACGAATAAATAATAAAATAATAAAATACAAAGTACAAACAAATAATAAAATACGTCAAGTGTTGTGTATAAATTGATTCCATCCTATAAACTCTTCCAATTGATACATTCACACTGTTTGTTACAAGTGCAAAATTTATTTCGTATCCACAGTTTTCAGGTGATTCAAAACCCCTCATTTTGATCCTCATTCACCCTCAACACTCGAAAACCTCCCCCCCCTTCAAAAAACCACCCCCACCAAAAAATTCCGAAAAAATAGAGCTTTCACATTCCAAATCATCCCTTACGAACTTTTCTCTGTAAAACTCATAGTCAATGTGTTTTCGCGAGGAATATCTCCCTCAATGCAAAACATCAATACTCAAAAATCTCCGTAATCCTCATAGCACGTCCTCGCAACTCATATGGCACCCATTATCCACCCCCAACACTCGAAAACCTCCCCCCACTTCCCAAACCACCCCCACCCGGAAAATTCCGGAAAACCAGATCGCCCATGATTTTCATAATCCCTCACGAAACGAACGTTTTTTAGTGCGGCGAGGGGCGAGTGCGCGCGCGCGTGAAAGGGTTCACGGTCAGAGTTCGGCGGCCGGAAAAGCGGCGAAAACTCGCGGTTTTTCCGCGCCGGAAAAAGGTCTCAAGTCGTATTGACGTGTGCGACGGCCACGAGCCAACTGAGCACTGACGCCCGCGGAAGGCGCGCTCAGGCCAGTGACGTAGCCACCGGGAAAAGCTTCGGGGCGACGCCGCCGAACGCAACCCGGCTGAGGCCGCCCCGCTGTTTTCCAAAAATTAGGTCACGGATCCCACCTGCCCCTCGCGGATCTGCCTTGTTTTTTTCGCGGGGAAATCTCGATCGGCTCGTAAGGTCGTTGGCACGGGATGAATTGGAGAGGCGAGGGGATTTATTGAGCGATTTTACTGTATTCAGAGGACTCATATCGAGGTTTCGATGTATTATAATGACTTCTGTCGAGTTATTGCTGTGTTTGTGAAAAGTTTTTTTGATAATTGGATATTACGAGAATATATAATAAATTCGACTGTACTTTAAGGACTTGTATGGAGAGTTCACTGTATTTGGAGACACTGTTCGAGAGTTGACTGTATTTGAAGGAAGTCTGTCGAGATTTGAGTATTTCGAGAAATTATATTGAATGTTAACTGTTTCGAGAGGACTTATAGAGACACTATACTGTATTTCGAAGACTTATATCGAGAATTTAATGTATCTGAAGAACCCGCTCAATGAATTCGATGTAACTGTTGGACAATTATACTTATTGAGAGTTTAAGGTAGATGGAAGATATTTATCGAGATTCGACTGTATTCTGTCGACTCATATCGAGAGTTGACTGTATTAAAAGGTAATCTTCCGAGATTTAAATGTGTTATGAGAAATCATTTTGAGAGTCAATTGTATCAAGAAGATTTCTATAGATGCTTTACTGCATTTCGAGGACTTATATCAAGTATAGACCGTATTTGAAGGACCCATTCAATAAGTTTACTGTAATTAATTGACACTTATCGAGAATTCGAGAGAAATGGAGGATATTTATCGAGGTTCGACTGTACTTCGAGGACTTATATCGCAAGTTGACTGGATTTAAAGGATTCATACTGATACTTTACTGAATTTAAAAGACAGTTATCGGGATACTTTACTGTATTTAAAAGACAGTTATCGGGAGTTTACTGTATTCGAAAAAAACCTATCGAGATTCAGATGTATTTCGAGAAATCATATTGGGAGTTGATTCTATTAAGAGAACTTCTATGGATACTTTACTGTATTTCGAAGACTTATGTCGAGAGTTGACTGTACTGAAAATATTAATTTGGTGATTTCACTGTATTAAAGTCGTTGAAAGTCGACTCTATTTGGAGAACACATCAAGATTCGATTGTATTTACTGTGTTTACTGTATCGAAAGGACATGAATCGAGATTCGGCTATATTTTAAGGACTCACAGTGGAAGTCCACTGTATTCGAAGCACATCCATAGAGACTTGACTGTCTGAAAAACTTATATTCAAAGTTCTCTGTTTTTCAAGCACTCATATCTGGAGTCTACTGTATTTGAAGAAAACTTATCGAGGGTCGACTGTATTTTAAGGACTTATATCGATACTGCACTGTATTTCGAAGACTTATTTCGGAAGATGATTATCGTTAAAGTAGTTATTTTGTTATTTCACTGTATTTAAAAAACAGAGAATGAAAGTTGAGTGTAATTAAAGGACTAAGAGCAAAAGTTAAATGGATTAGATAAATCTTTTAAGAGACAAATAACGCGAGTTTACTGTATTTGACGAACATTTCTTGAAATTATACTGAATAAGAACAGTCAAAGGTCAAGTTTATTATTTAAAGTCAGTATTTAATAACTCAAAGTGAAAACACTCAAGAATTTTCATTTCCAAAACAGTATTTCCACGGAACCAAATGTTTTCACTCGATTAGAAAATGACTCGCTGCAGGGAATTGCGAATTATCTCAACGAACTATTACCCTAGAAAACTCAAAATTTCGCAATCAAAATTTTCATCCGCTCATTTTCTGAAACGTGTTTTAATATTTCCAACTTAGCAGTTTTCAAGTTAATCAGACAGAAGTACATACTACTATACAACTTTTTTTGGAGTCCTAAGATCGATCACTTTTTATACACTTGAAACATTGTTAAAAACTGATGTTTCTCCGTATCATTGAAAAATAGTCTTTCGAAATACACCTCAAAACGCGTAATTTTGAATGTTTGTTAAAATTACTTATAACTAACCTCGCACTAATACAAAATCGGTCGCTTTTTCTTCAACTTGTAGCGTAATATAATATTTTCCAGTCGCTTAACACTTCTTTTTTTCTAGAAGTCCTACTTACAATTTTGCAGTTTATGCTCCATAAAATCACCTAATAAAGTGAAACGATTATGAAAAATGATGTGTTCCTATGCGATTCTATAGTGAAAGATTGACTCCTCGCACCAGTTTTACCCGCTGAATTGATATCTAACCGACCGTGAATTCCATCCAGATCTATCACATTATACTCCGGGAGTAATCAATTTCAGATCCGACTCTAAGTCTGATAAAATGTCATTTTTGAAGGAGCACACCTGTAAGCATGAATCAGAGTGACGTTTAAAAATGACGTGGAAGTTCTAAAATCGTAAACGACTAATTGAAGGGTCTGGGAACTAAATGAGCTAACCAACAAAATTTTCCAAATACGTTTTTTCTCATTTTCGTATTCGTCTAGTTATCCTACGCATCGGAATGTATAATAAAAAGATCATATCTAATTTTTTCTTTACTTTGTTTGATAACCAACTTCAGCAAGGGGTTATCTTAAAGGGCAGTCCGCGAACTGAAGGGGCTAACTGTATACAGAGCCTTATGGGACGTATCATTTTCTCGACCTACTCGCGGGTTTCGACGGTATTCTGGCATTGCGGAAAAAAAACTGGTCAGAAAACTGGTCAATCTTCAGCAGATTATCTATTATTACCCGTTTTTTTTTTAAATATGTGATAGATGAATTACTACCGTAACTAATTTGCGACTAACTGCTTTCAATTTGTTACACAATGGAAATGTATGTGTGTTATGTTCGCTGTGCCATCTTAATATGTCTTACACACTGAACTTCCTTATGACGATAACTAAATTGTATCCAAAAACCAAACACACTCAATGCATAATTCGCATCAAAAAAACATCCACGACACAAAAATTACTTTCCCGACCACGAGGTAAAAAAATCACGACCATCGTAATCAATTCCAAATTCAATTTTTAATCAAAAATCCGCTCATCCGCAGGTTCCACCCATTTCATTCAATAAAAGGCAGGAAGTCTGAACAAAAGAGGGAAATGAAACATTCGAAAAAATAATAAAAAAACCGAACGCGTTCAATATACACGATTCTATCTGTCGGGGCACGAATTTATTCCCATTGAAAGTACAATATTCGATCGATTGATTTCTCAATGACAGACAAGTGGAAATTTCAGTCACGCGATGTTAATTACGAAAATCAACAGAGCTGGGACAAATATAGAGCCGTAATGGAATAATTTACAACACTACATATTAAGTTAGTGAAAAGTAAATATTGAGAAACGTAACTTCGCAACCGAAACGAGAGCTCGCCAAGTTTATTTGATGAGTTGTTGAACGAGCCAGTTTTTTATCGTAAGTTGGATCTTTGGTGGATGAAATGGAGAAAAGTTTCTTTTTTGTTGAATAATGGAAATTTTTTTTAATTAAACGCAATTTGGATTAATTTCCACGATCGATTTTTTTCTCTTCGAGTCTTTCTAATAATTTGTGTGGACTCATGAATTCTGATTCATTAGTTTCAATGATTAATAATTGTCAATCTCGAAAAATATGTGCAATATTCGTACGAAGATATTAAAAATAATAAATATCGAATATTTAGTGCGATTTCACTCACGCGATTCATCTCTGGCGATGAGATATTTGTCTTTACACCACTCTAACCTAGAAATTTAATGTATTTTTCGGTCCTCGTGGTGAAAAACAGTATCCTTAACTAATACAGAATGGATTTTGTTACGAACGTGATTTAAAAACTCGCCTTCGCCTCGTACTTCAAACTTAAAATTCATTAAAAAAATTCTACATTTGTTGGAAAACTATGACCATTTTTTTAAATGACAGAAATTATTCTTTATTTATCGCAATTTGGATAAATTTCCACGATCGATTCTTTTCTCTTCGAGTCTTTCTGGTAATTTTTGTGGACTCATAAATTCTGAGTGATTAGTTTCAATGATAGATAATTGTCAACTTCGCGAAATATATGCAATATTTGTGCAAACATATTAAAAATCATAAATATCGCATATTTAGTGCAACTTCACTCACGCGATTCATCTCTGATGCTAAAATATTTATCTTTACGCCACTCTAACCTCAAAATTGGATCCATTTTCATTCCTCGTGGTGAAAAACAGTATCCTCGACCAATACAGAATAGGTTTTATTACAAGTGTTATTTCAAAACTCGCCTTCGCCTCGTCTTGCAAACTTCAAATTCGTAAAAAAAATTCTACATTCGTTGGGAAACTACTATTAGATTCCTATTTCAGACGTTGTGATGTACAATTATTCCCAAATTCGGAATGCCATCGATCCTCTGAACAAACTTTACGCCAGGAACTATTTATTCTTGGAAACTTTCAGCGTTCGTCATTTACGCTGCCAGAACATGTATTCTAAGAGTAGAATTCTTGACAGAATCGATAGTTTGTCCATTCGACGAGTTTGCCCAAAGATAATGGAAAATGGCCTGTAGGGCAAGTTTCGACACATGCATTATTCCGCAAACGGAACAGCGGGGGCAGACACTTCCGATAGATTGGGTGCAATATAATATTTTGATGGAAACCAAACAGAACTGCGATCACGTATTAGCCGCAAACGAGCTTCTTTGACGAGCGCCCGTAAGACCGGATTTTAAATTGCTTTGGGGATTTGTAGCGGAACACCGAGTGGCCAACCCTTCCTTCCTTGAGCTTAAGTTTAACACCCTTCGACCAATAAGGAATCTATCCATGTACCAAATGGACACTGTGATGTTTAGGTTCGTTTTTTATGAGGGATCTCGGATCTCGGAAATGAGTTCTTGTGTCTTCAGTTTTTGAGGTTGAGTTGAAATCGATGAATCTGTGCTTTTGGGGTCTTCGGATTTTTGGAGTTGAATTTTAAAATGCGAAGTCTTGGGAAACCTTTGAGAAAATACGATAAGGTACTAAAATTTGGTTAAGAATTCTTGTATTATTGGGAGTTCGACTTTCCCTTGGATTTCTGATTTTTTCGAGAAGTTTATTGAATTTGCAGAAAGGAATGTGAGGAAACGTAAGGGATTCATATGAGTCTGATTTTTTTTAGATTCACGGAGTTGGAACTGTATTTTGAACTTTTTTGGTCGAAGGCTTGACGAATTTGCATGAATTTCGGAGTTCTGGAGCATTGTAAATTTCCGAAGTTGTTGAATTTCGAAGTTTAGGAAGATTTGAACATTTGATAAATTCTAGAATTTTCAAGTTCTGAAGCATCATGGAGTTCTGAAGTTTTCGAAGTTTCGTACATTTTCAAAGTGTTGATTTGGAAATAACTTCAAAGTTCAGAAGAACTTCGAAGTTTAAAACTTGTCAAATTCTAGAATTTTCGAAGTCGATGAATTTTGAAAGATTTCAAACTTTCAAAGGATTTTGAAGTGTTAGAGCTTAAAGGTCCGGAATTTGATGAAATTTGAATGAATTCCGAAATTTTACAAGATTTTGGATTTCTTAATTATGAAGTTTCGAATATTTTAAAATTCTAAGAAACAGTGAATTACTTGTATAGTTGACCAGGAAAAATGACATTGATGTCTTGAAAACCATATAAATATCATGGACTTCCACAATAAAAAAATCCTAACTGTAGGCAGAATTTTCCATTATCAGTCAAAATACAATCAACGGTTTTCCAGCACAATGTCAGGTGAAACTGCGCAAAGGACAGCGTATATATCGACCTCAGGGTGTCGGCGGTGAGTCTTCCGCAGTTCGATAATGACTCGATATCGCTTGAATTTTCTCTCCAGTTTTTTAAACTCACCCCAAGTTTTCCATTTCGCGAAATAATCATCTTTCTCCTCAGCTTAATTCGATTTCCTCTCATCAGAAAATTCGATATCCATTTTGAGTGGAGCTGGAATTTTTCTTGTAAAAGGATCAATAAATAATGCATTGGAATTTTCAAGTTTCCGAAATATTAGAAGTCCTCAAAATATAAGAATACATCAGTTTCAGAATTTTCAAAATTTTAAATAATCAAGTCTGAATTCTGGACATTTCAAAATTTTTGAAACTTTAAAATTTTGAAGTTCAAAGTTTCGAAGAATTATGGAATTCTGAAGTTTCGGAAATTTCACAAGTTTTTCAAATGTTGAAATTTTCAAATTTTCGAGAATGTACAAGAACTTTTGAATTTGAGAGTTATCAATAGTAAAAATTATAAAGTTTTCGAAAATTTCGAAGTTTTTAAGTATAGGATTTAAAAAATTTTTCAACCTTCAGGATGATGAAATTTCGAAGTTATTAAGTTTTGGAATGTTTAGAGTTCTAAGACTTTTGAAGCTTTGGAAGTGTTAGAATTTCTAGAATTTCGAAATTCCGAAGTTGTGGAATCAGAGACTTCAGAAATTTTCAAAATTCCAAAATTTCGAAATTTTTACAGTTCAGACATTTAAAAGTTGTTAAACTTTCGAAGCTTCGGAAAATTTGGAATTTTTTTACACGAAAAATTATGAACTTCTAAAGTTTTGATAGTTTCGAATTTGAGAAGTTCCAAAAATGTCGAAATTATGAAGTTATCGAGAATGTCCAAGAACTTTTGAATTTCAGAGTTATCAAGAGTAAAAATTAACAAGTTTTAAAATATTTTGAAGTTTTGAAGTCTAGGATGCTCAAAATTTTTCAACCTCCAGGATGCCGAAGTTTCGAAGTTGCTGAGTTTTGGAATGTTTAAAGTTCTAGGACTTTTGAAGCTTTGGAAATGTTAGCATTTCTGGATTTTCGAAATTCTGAAGTTGTGGAATCAGAGACTTTAGAAATTTTCAAAATTCCAAAATTTCGAAATTTCAACAGTTCAGAAATTTCGAATCTTTTAAACTTTCGAAGCTTTGAAAATTTTGGAATTTTTTTACACGAGAAATTATGAACTTCTAAAGTTTTTAAAGTTTCGAATTTGAGAAGTTCCAATAATGTCGAAATTGTTAAGTTTTCGAGAATGTCCACGAACTTTCACGTTTTCAAGAATTTTGAAGATCACAGATTTTGTCGAAGTTCTGGAACTTTCGCGATTTTCGAAGTTTTTACGTATTTCAAAGTTCTACAGTCTATAAAATTCGAAATTCTCACAAGTTCACGAGTTCGGAATTTTAAAGTATGTCGAAGTTTGAAAGTTATAAACTTTCAAAATTCCAGAAGTATCGGAACTTTTCAGCATCCTGTATTTTCGAAAAATTACGAAGATTCAGAAATTTTTCAATACACAATTTTCATATTTCTAGTCTATTTTCGAAGAATCATCAAACACTTTTTAAAATTCAGAAAATCCAGAAATTCATTTTCGTAAGTCGTGAATTATTTTTTACATATCTTTTCAGACAGGTAGAAAATTTTCCGAGCGTTTTCTCATTTTTTAACAGTGTCTAATAGAATCCGGAATCAAAATTCCAACACATAATTACGTTTCCCGTACGCTAAACACCCACATGTACATGAATTACTCAATTTGAACTCAAAAACACCTCGGTAACACGAACCCCAGGGAGGCGGGAAAACTGAAGGATTCTGTTCGAGCGTCGTGTTGCGTCGCGCAACATTTCACCGCAAACATTATCTTTTATGATTCTTTTACCACGATGTTATGACGGAATAAAACCTTTTTACGTGCTTATAACTTTGTACGGTGCAAGCATGCTCTGTGGTGATATTTATTGTATTATTCTTTACGCGGAAAATTTATTAGCGTGAAGTAAAGTGGAGCTTCGTTTAATGAGTAAGTGGTTTCATGAAAATGGTTATGAGTTTCAGGAATTCTAGAGTTTTAGAGGCTCGCGAAATTGGTCATGTCAAATTTTTTACGTTTGAATGATGGTTTTCCGGTCTTTATTTTTCGGAAGACAATCATTTAGTAGGCCAGGGAAGTTACACTCTGTTTGATCACATTTTTGGGGTTTTTCTTGATGTTTTACGAATTTCTCGTATTCATTTCTTCTCTGCTCGTGGAGAAGAATCCATATGAATTTCGAAACTTCTATACTAAAAAACACCAACATTCTCCAGAGCTTCGACAGTGTCAAAATTTCTAGAACTTGAATTGAACTGCTGTTGAACACTGATTAAAAAAGAGTGACATTTTTTATCATGTTTTTTACAAATTATGATGAAATTTTCGAATTTTCCAAGAAACTAATAATTCTCTAATTTGTGGACAATCTCGGAGTTTTCAAAATTTTTTGAAATATCGGAATTTATGAACTGTCCATGAAACTCGAAGTTTGGAAATTTTTATAAAAAATGTAAGTTATTAAATTGTTCGAATAATTCAATAGTTTTAAAATATACAAAAAAAAAAAAAATGAAATGTTCGAATTTTCCAAAAAAATCGATATTTCCAGATTTCAAGAGAAATCGGAATTTCCTAATTTTTTGAAAAACTCAGAATCTTTAAAAATCTCGAATTTTTCATTTTTTCCGTAAAACTTGGTACCTTTTAATCTCCCCCATAAAGCTTCAGATTACAAAATTTATCAAATAAATTCAAATCACTAAATATATCAAAAAAATTCGAATTCTAAAAATTTTCCGAGAACTCAAAACTTTCGAATGTTTCTGAAAACTGACAATTTTGAAAATTTCCGAAGTACTTACAATTTTTATATCATCCGAAAAACTTGCAATTTTCAGATTTCTCGAAAAAATAAAAATTTCAATGTTTTCTGTAAAACTCCAGTATTTTTCAAATTTTTCGAGAAAGTCTAATTCCTCAAAATTTTGGAAAACCCAAACTGTTTAAGTCTCACAAAAATTTTCATATCTTCACGTTTTACAAAAAACTTAATAATTTCGAGTGTTACCCAAAACTAACAATTTTCGAAATTTTTGAAAAACTTTAAAACTTTGAATTTGTCAGAAAATCCATGATTTTCGAATTTTCGAGAAAACTT